>BGNK01001449.1:5175-16871 GCA_003297005.1 Symbiodinium sp. clade A Y106 | reverse complement strand
TGTACAAGTTGCATACTGAACATGTGCTGTATAAAATTAGCCTCACAAACACACGAAACCGCATGGCGAATATCTCACAAAACTCGAGAGACCACATATTTTCACACCACGACCCGATTTGACATGTATTTTTATCATGTTTCCATCTCGAACCATATCCGAAAGTATACCCTGCCAGCGTCTCATCACAGGTTTCTTGAGCCAAAACTGATCCAAATGTCAGTAACCAACAGGCCCCACTGTTGCAAAGCACAGAAAGGAACCTGTACCACTCTGCAAGCACACTTTTCCCAAAGCACAGTTTTCGGAGACAACTTTTGTTGCGCTTTAGGGTAAAAGAGTACAAAGGACATTTTGGCCAAAAGGACAGGCCTGCAGGTAGAGTTGGGCTTCTTAGTACCACGATACGCTCTTTCTTCTCGTGGAACGCTCTGGCGATATGGCAGGCCGGTACCCCCGCCGAGGACATCAGAACCATGATACGAAGATACTTTCGCTTTGGGCGGCGCGTGTCCGCTGTCAAAGAAATCGACCGATAAGGGCCACAGCTGCATAAGCCTCGTTTTCCCGAAGGCATAGCTGTCTTCATAAATCGTGACCGGCATTTTGTCCTTGTACTGCACGTAGGACACACGCACAGAACTCAGCTTCCATGGATCAGGCGGATCCCCTAAACATCCAGGGGTCTTGCCTGGGTGCACCATGGCTTTCCGTGGGACGACAACATGGTAAGTCCACTTGTGGGATCCTGGATCGTAGTCCCAGTAATCAGCCACACCACCATGGGAAGACTCAGCACACAGCTCAGCTTCACGCGCAGCTCGTACATCATCATCAGTCATCCGATGCTGCTCGTCAAGAGCAAAAATCTCATCTAGATCCTCCATATCGAGCATATCGGATGCATCAAGCCGCTCGCTTTCCTTCGGGGCGGAAACCTGCATCGCAGGGTCATTGACGCATATTGATCGTGTTTGCTTATCGTACACGGCTAGCATCGGGAAAGTCCACTGTTCTTTGGGCGAACTATAAATCTTCTTTACCTGGTGAACACTAGCGCGTTCAGCATTGCGCTTGAAATCCTCCAGATCGGCCACGACACAGTCGCCATTCCACTTTCCACCGTTTTCGAAATGATAGCCGAAAAAATACCCGGCTTACTTGTCGGCGAGAACTTCCCAACACGCCGATATGAAGGAAGCTGTCCAGTGCTCTTGAGGGTAATATCGGTTCCCTCCTTGGCTTCATCACCGTCATCAATCCATTCGAGGAAGCCATCATCATCGAACCCAACTTCGACCTCGATCAGCCCGTCGTCAGATGCAGGAGTAGCATACTCCTCACCATCTCCGAGCACAACATCATCTTTCGTGCTGCGACGGGTCTGCTTCCGGGCCGGTGTTGGTCCACAAGACATCCAAATGGCAGCACCATTCCATCGAATTGAGTGCCACCAAATCGTGCGGAATGCGCGCACTCTCCATCGCGCATTTCAATGTTTCGAGCGTGACAAAAATGTCTACAGGCGTATGGCCAAAACCTGGCGCTCAGTCCTGCTTGTCGAAGGGCGACTCTTGCTCCATGCAGAACAAGCTTGACCTTGCTCTCAGCAATGGCATTTGTTCGCGGCATACCAGGCGTGGAATGCATGACAGATATCCCGATCCGTTTGCACACGGATATGAATTCTCGAGCTTTATCGCAGTATATCTCGCGCACTCCGGGTGGAGCATATCGACGCTCGGTATCCATGGAAAATGCATTCACGTCATCTAGTTGCCCGAACATCTGCTGAAATGCACGAAGCGTATCAGAATTGGTTCTGCCCTTCACAGGGACAGCTTCGAGCCAGCCTGTAGCCAAATCGTAAAACACAACGGCATCTGTTTCGCCATTGTTGCCACGGCTGCCGAGCCCGTGCAGGACCATGGTATCAACAGTGACATGTTCGCCGAACTTCTCAAATCCTTTATCGCAAGGAGAGTCCTGGCGAAACGATTTGATACTCTCCATCTCAGCCCGTTGACAGGCATCGCAGTATGGATTCTTGGGCAGATGAGTCATCAAGTGGCGGATCGATTTAGCCTCGGCCCTCAAGTCATGAGCCTGGGGCTCGGAAGATGGCGGAGGGCCCTTGGACTTTGACACATGATCAGCTCCATCACCGCGCGATCGAGAGCTCCGGCTGGCCTCCTGAGGCATATCGAGATCGAGTTCTCCCAGCGCATCTGCCTCGTCACGCCGACTTTCTCCAACAGCGACGACCTTCTCATGCACCACTATAGGCGAAGGCAGTGCGGGGTACACGCGTGGTAAATCGGAGCGTCCCGCAACGACCTCAGTCTCGCTCGGAGACAAGTACGGGATGTTGTTGATGACATCGATCTTGATGCTCTTTCCTTTGGGATCGTAGAACTTTGGATCGCAGAACGGCTCCCAAACGAATCGGTAACCCAACTCCTTACATCGCTTGCCGAGCGAGAGCAAGCTTGGAGTACTTTCCAGCACGTATGCTTCGATAAGCTCATCAAGACCCTCAACACGCATATGAGCGACGCCTTNCATCGCTTGCCGAGCGAGAGCAAGCTTGGAGTACTTTCCAGCACGTATGCTTCGATAAGCTCATCAAGACCCTCAACACGCATATGAGCGACGCCTTTGGTGTTCGTTTTACCATTGGCCCTCCTGAGGCTAATCTTAGCATTCTGCACAATCATATCCCTTTCTTCGCGGGATAAGTCGCCAAGACCAATCAGGTCTATGCCGCATCCGGAGTCAAGCATGAGCCTCCGTACCCTCTTGATGGTTTTAACAGCAGCAGCGAAAACTTCGCACGCACTCCGCTTGGAGAGCGTAANTCTATGCCGCATCCGGAGTCAAGCATGAGCCTCCGTACCCTCTTGATGGTTTTAACAGCAGCAGCGAAAACTTCGCACGCACTCCGCTTGGAGAGCGTAAGCTCAAGAACACAGGCATCATTTCCTAGCGTAAACCTGCTCTCGCCACATCACAGCCTTCATGTGTGCCCTCCGTTTCTCGCGAGCACTATATTCAGACCACGGATATCTTCCGGCCACGAGTAGTTCAAATTCCTCTCGCGATTCACGGGGTTGAAGGATGGGCATGGGAAAGAAGACTCAATCGTGCGGGTCTCAGTATCCCCATATGACACTGTCTTCCGCACAATCGATGGACATGCCATATCGAATGATGCAACGCAAGCGGACGCGAAGTCCTCGTAACGAGGCGCTGTCAAAGCCTGGATCATGAGGGTTGCGGCGCGCCCCTATCAAAAATCCGCAGGGGTATAGGCGCCGGACTGTCAACCCGCCTCGTACTCGTAGCAGGCTCAGCGGGCGCAGGAGCGGCGACATTCGTGCTTTCAGCGGGAGCACTAGGCTTGATGTGCTTGTAGGGACACTTGTCCCCTCTCGTGCAGGAGCCCTTTGCGTAATAGAAGCAAATCCCGGATTCTTTCGAAATCGTGGACTTTGATCGGGGCGCAATCCCTTGGGCGACGAACTTCGCCCCTTGAGATTGTATGAAAACTTACATCCACTTCCCCGATTACAGCGCCCCAACTTAAAGTCGTAGCAAATCTGGCTACCCCGTGGGAGCGAGAGGGCGACCTCCTCGACGGCGCTGGCGCTGCTCGACCAGGACTGCGAGAGAAGCGCCACGTCGCGAGTCCCGGCGCCCAGGCGACCGCGAACCTCGTTTAGATCGAGAGGTAGAGCGGCGTGGGCTACCATGCGCTGGCGCAGCGTATCGCCGTTAATTGTGCGGAGGTCGATCGGGTAGCGGAATACATCTTCTCTTGGTTGCGCCGTCTTCGCCAAGTTGTAATCGCGTTGACGCAGATTGTGCGCAAATACGCGTAGTTTCGGACGGACTCGTCACGGTGCCAAAGTTGCATATCAAGCTCGAGGCAACGGAACTCGCGCACCTGCTCATAAAACAGAGCGCACAGCATCGAGTCTTCAGGGCGATCGACGGAGATACCCGCAAGCACATGATCCCATCGGTTCGTGAAGGCCTCGAGGCGTTCTTGCTCGGTTCCGTGCGTGAAGCGATCAACCGCAGTCGTCACAAGATCAACGAGCTTGAATGTTGAGTCACCCGTGACGTGAGGGCGAAGAAAATCGTACAGCAGCCATAGGATCTGCCTACTCCCGAGGCGCCGACTAATCGTATGCATGCGCTCGGTTTCGGTCTGAACCTTATTCTTCAAAGCAATCGACTTTATGCAGTCGCGGAAGGCTGAGTTGCATTCGCTCTCAAGCATTCCGTACTTGCATTCGTCGGCAAGATCTTCATAGCGGGTGCCATCGGGAATCTCAACCCATGCAAGTGCATAGGCAGGATCGTAAGCAAATGCATTGGCAACACGCTCCTTCATCTCGACAATCCATCTTCTAAGCTGAGCAGGCTCAGGCTCAGGTTCAAGGCGGAAAGACTTGCACTTTACATTGCACTTTGCCTTCTTCGCATCGCTCGCAGATCCATCCCCTTTCGGGGCACTGGGTCCTGAGTCACCTGGGCCGGATGGGTTGCCGGTTTGCCGCCGAGGCAGACAACACAGATGCGAAGCGGATCGCGACAGCAATCATTGCAGCATGAGAACTTGCACGACACACAAAGTCGACGAAGATGGGTCGGGAAAATTCCCGTGCATCGCTCGCATTGGAAGGTGTCAGGCCCGGAGGGCGGCCCACTGGGCCGAATCGTTGGAGGATCGAGGCCGCCATGGCCGCCACCGCCGCCACCAGGACCATCGCCATCGGGCGGGCCACCGGGTGGACCACTGGGCGGACCACCGCCTCCAGATCCATTCCCTGGCAGGGCACTGCCACCTGGCGGAAACCCACCGCCACCATAGGCACCGCTCCCGCCACCAGGAGCACTGGTCGGCCCATGCAGCGGGCGGTGCGGCAGAAGGATATGGCGCGGAGGTCCTGGCAGCGAACGTCGGCATAGACGGCTGATGTCCGACATTGTTGCGAGATCCCACAGTCATCGTAACAGGAACGGTAGGTGCAAGCGTGAATGTTCCTGTACTGCGCTGAACAATCGGTATGCCGGCGTTCCCGCCAACGAAGTTAGCTCGCCCAAGCATGGCATCGTACCATCGGGACGGCCCGGTGCCGGAAGGCACTGTTCTCGTGTCATACGAGATCTGACATGGGAATGTCGGATGAGGCCTCGACTCCGGCGCAAAGGCTGAAATAGCCGGATAGTGACAGCGATCGTCTGCTCCTGACGGCCGGGCATACTCAGTCGGAATTTCTCCGGATGTAGCCCCAGCGGCATTTGCGACTGGAACGGCCTGAATCGGAGATCGGCCTGAGAAATGTGCTGACTGTTGAGCGAAATTATCAGCATTCAGCCCGGGAGGATTAGTCGGTGCACGACTTTCAGTTCCGGCCTGCTCAGGACTGACTCGCAACTTTGCTCGCCTCAAAATCTCATCAAGAGTCTGAGAGCTCGTCTGATACTGAGCAGTTGAGGCCTTTTCAGCAGGTGCAGCATTGCAACCGGGCGGAGAGCCGTGATCAATCGGTCCCAGTAGGGAGGATCTCGGGATCACCCTGGGATGGCGTCCTGAGAAGAATGACCCAGTGGCCGGGGTAGATCGGTCGGCCGTGGAACGTCAACATCATGATCGCTGATATCGAAGAACTGGGCTCGTTCTTGTCTTGAAGGCGTGGAGTGGTCAGAAGCGGTCTTGTGAGCGTGACCAGCCTCTAACTGCACTACACGAGCCGTAAGATCAGCAATGAGACGACCAGTACGCTCCTTGTGCTCGTGGAGCGCACGACTCATTTCAGTGCGAATGACTTCGATGCGGTTGGTAGCGGTTTGCTGAACCGTACCAATGTGCGCCCCGGCATTGGAAATCTTGATGGAGATCTCGCGTGGCGCATCAGGATACCGCTTAATCGTGCTGATAGTTTCCTGAAGCTGCACCGAGATCGAGCCAGCACGAGACTCGTTCATACGGAAGATTCTCTCGTCGAACTCGATAAATCGATCATTGACAGCAGAACTCAACCTCGCAAAATGGGCATCCAGCGTCTCATGATCGGAAACTCGCCTGTTGTGGGCTCGCAGTTGTTGCAGAGCATGCTCGCTCTTCACCTCAGCCTCGACAAAATCCCAAGTCTCCCGGATCTTGCGCTCTAGGCGTAGTTGCGACACCCTGCGCGATTGCCATTATATCGGCGGCGATACGCGCGGACGCCTCAGGACCGAGAGCATCGCCGACGGGCATATGCCATAGCGAGCCCCGCGCCATCATCGTGTGCGTGGGTATCGCCTCCAGGACCTGGTGCATTATAAGCGTAGCACCAGGACCCTGCTAAGCGCTGCACCGGGACCATGCGGTGGGGGCCTGAAAGACGCCGGGTCCGTAATCGGAGGAACCCGGTCGTCGGGCCCGGACCCAAAGAGGGCCCGGGCGCCCTCTGGGTCCCCACGAAGCAAAAGGGTGCGCAGCAGAAGCAGCGGATGCAGAAAAAGCAGGCAACGCGGGCAAAGCACGAGTATCGGCAGCAGGCATGCTGGCGTTAAGCGTGCCAGGCGTTGCGAGAGCGGTGCATGGCAGATCCTCAGCAGGCGAAGCAAGCAGCGTAGCGTTAGCAGAGCGAGCGAGCGAAGCGTGCGAGGCGCAGCGGGCTGCGTGGGCACTTTCATCGGGCTCCACGACATCCCGTGCGACTGGCGTCACTAGTGAAGAACCGACAGTCGAAGGGACACGAGGAGAACCGATCGGAGTCGCCATACTCTCGGTGGCGCGACCTTACACAAGTCCGAACTTGGTCTGAGCCAGGAAAACGGGAGTGATCAGACGCAAGTTGGATCAGGCGATCCGAGTGCCAAAGCGTGCAGCAGCAAAGCAGCAATCCACAATCGGTAGCGGAGGCCCTACGGCTGATAACCTGTGAAAAGCGGAGGATTCCACTTGACTCTCGGTCACAAAGCCCAAGCAACCAATCGTGGACAGCAGTGCAAAGCGGAAGCAAGAGCACAACCAGAGTTGGTACCGTAAGGTTAACTGCACAGCTAAAGGTCAAACACTACCCCTCCCCAGGAGCAGCCGGACTTTTGCGGGACCTATCGCAAGGATGGTCTTGAGCAGTCAAGCTGCGATGTGAGACAAAGTTGACAAGAATCCTAACATGAGCACAAGTGTACGTGTTCGCAAGTCGGCGACAAATCACACTTTTAAAGGAACCCTGTATTAAGGCCCCTCTATTACCATCCTCTCCCTGCAAGTGAGCTCGGCTTGGCACCGTGTCGGCAGCACTCATCCAGCTCGTTCCCTGTAGTTAGGGTTTAGGGTTCAGGGTTTAGGGTTTAGGATTTAGGTCCCTGTTGCCTGCCTCCAGCAGCAAGTGGATACTCTCGCAGCAGCGGATGCACCCAACAGAGTTGCTTACTGCGGCAGTCTTTCCACGATCCGGACATGCCGATAACAGATGCCTCTGTCAAGGCTGTTCGGCCGACATGTCTGCCACATCCTTGCTCGCACTGGCCTCAAGCAGCAAGCGGACGATCTCGACATTATGAAATACGTCAGATGCCGCCCGCAAAGCTGTGAACCCGGCGTTGTCTACTACGTCCGTGTTGGCTCTGATCTCCAGCAGCACACGCACAATCTCGACATGACCTGTGCCAGATGCAATCATCAAGGCTGTAAACCCGGTGCGTTTTGCAGTCATATCCATGCTGGCGCCGGCCTCCAGCAGCAAGCGCACAATTTCGACACAGCCTTCACTGCATGCACGCATCAAAGTTGTATGCCCAGTGTTGTCTACCACCTCCATGTTGGCTCTGGCCTCCAGCAACAAGCGGACGACCTCGACATGACTTCCGCAGGAGGCACACATCAAAGCTGTACACCCAGACGTGTCGATCACATCCTTGTTGGCGCTGGCCTCCAACAGCAAGTGGACGATGTCGACGTGACCTCTGCTGGATGCCGCCAGCAAGGCTGTGCAACCGTCATAGTCAAGCGAGTCTGGATCTTGGGGCAGTTGAAGCATTGACTCGACCTCGGTCGTGGAGCCCGACAAAGCAGCGGCTACCAGGTTCTCCACCTGTGATTGGGAAACATCAGTAAAAGGCAAAACCACAAGATACAGGTCCACAGCTGAATCCAGCATGGCCGTCTCCTTCAGACTCTCGCCGTGCCGGAAGAGTCTCTGTCTAAACCGCGGGGCCACACTGTGCACCTGATTCAAGTGCTGCTTCAGGCTCTTCACGTCGCTCAGCTCCTCCAGCTCCTCTTCGGGTATGAACGCCACCATCTCCCCTGAGAGCATCAAAACACGCAGCATCTTGAACAAAACTTCGGAACGGTACAATAACACCGCTTCTGGCTGCTGGATTGGAAAGTTCTCAAGCTGATCCACACCCTCTATAGCAGCACAGGGCCATGAATAATTAGAACATGGTTTTCGGGGCAGGACGTTATTACCCTATAGTTGTAGAAGGACTACCAGCGGATCCTCCTGATTGAGACCCTTATTCGCGTCTCTTGCCTTGAGCCAAAACAACAGCTAAGGACCATTCGAACACGGATGCATCCCATTAACAGGCTCCCAGAAAGAAGCAAAGTCTACAGGGCTCAGGCCCCCCAAGACTTTTATGCCCTAAACTTTTCAACCCTAAACCTTAAGCCCTACCTTAACCCTGAATAACCGACCTTTTTCGAGTTCCTTATTATGATTTCCTTACATAAGTCCTTAAAAGGGTAGGTTTGTCCGGGTTAAGGTAGACCCTAAACCTGAAACCCCTCAATCTTCACCAAGCCTGAAGCCTAAGCCGGAACCGAACACACGGTGCAGGATGGAGGGCGTTTCTTAATGTGATGACCGGAACGACCGGGCATAGGGCTAAGAGTTTCGGATGCAGAATTCACGGCTTAGGGCTTAAGGTTAAGAGTTTAATGTAAGGGCATTAATAATTAGAACAGGGTTTTGGGCTCCTTTATAGTATAGTCATAATAAGGAACCCTAAGGAACCTAAACCCTAAACCCTACTATGTTAGGGTTCAGAATTCAAGATCGAAGTTGGCTCGCTTATGCTGGGCTTCCGGACATCGCGCCACCACCTCTCGGTAGAGCTCCTCTGCCTAGCGTATTTAGGGTGTGTTTAGGGTTTTGGGTTTAGGGTTTTGGGCTTATCATGGGTCCCCCTTAGTTTTTGAAACTCCCACATATATTTATATACGTCAAGAGATCAAAACCTCGACGATGGCGGTGCAGCTTGTGAAGTTTGGGCTTAGGGTCTGGGGGCCGATCCGGGGTTTAGGGTTTAGGGTTCCTTTAAGGGTTCCTTTGAGGGCTCCTTTAATCTATAGAGTTTAGAGGGATCTATAAGGCTTCTATAAAGGGGTTTACGGGTTTACGGGTTTAGGGTTTGGGGCCCGATCCAGGGTTTATGGTCCCGGAGTTCGGGCCTAGGGTTAAGGGTTTGGGGTTTACTCTTCCGGCCTGTAACTCTGCCTAGCACAACCCATCTTTCTTTTCGTACTTAGCAAGTACAGAAACAGGAGGCCACAAGAACCCAAAAACACACTTCACAAATTTACAACTTTCTGGAGCAAATTGCAGTAGTTCTTGTTGACGTGCCTTTGTCCCTACCGCCCAAACCCGAATTTAAACTCTCAACCCTAAACCCTAAACCCTGAACCCTAAACCCCTACACCCCTACACGCCCCCTAAACCCCAAACCCTAAACTCTAAGGCCTCACCTCTTCGCCAGGGACCCCAAGGTTCGTTCTGGACCACTCGGCTCCCCAGCCCGAAATCCTACCAGGACCCCGCAAGTACCCTTTAACTTACCTGTAGGGAATGGAGGAATGGGGTACAATTATAACTACGATTACTACCATTCTTCCATTCCCTACTAACCAAAAGGTAGGTTAAGAGAGCGCTTAGGGCCCTTAATAGTGGGTATCTAGGGTATATTAAAGGGCAGTTGGGGGTTGAGGTAGGGACCTCAACACTTAGACTTGGGCTGTTGGTGTGTTTTCTACGATAAGTCTACTAGGGGAACCCCCAGGAAAAGCATCCCAAACCCTGAAGCTTGAACCCTACACCCTAAAGCCCTAAACCTAAACTAAACGCACAACCGACGGCTCAAATCCAGCTCCTACAAAAACGGTGTAGAAGGCTACTTTGGGGCTTTTTTTAAGGTGCAGGGTTTAGGGTTTAAGGTGCAGGGTTTAGGATTTAGAGTTTAGGGTTTGAGGGCTCAGGATGTAGGGCCGTAGGGTTTAGGGACTTGGGTGTTCCGGTGTAGCAAGTTATGCCTTTGGGTCTCATGCAAAACGCTATCAGCAACGACACTGCGGACGACACCCCCGCTGCCGAACCTCGCCCCGAAACTCACCGTTCCCGATATGCGAGGGGCTTAGGGTTTAGGGTATAGGGTTTAGGGGTTTAGGGTTTAGGGGTTTAGGGGTTTAGGGTTTAGGCAGGGGTTTAGAGGCCTGGGGCTTGGGGTTTAGGGACTATCGTGGTTCCTAACGTACCCAACCGGGTGTGGGTTTCGGGCTTCGGATGTAAGGTCTGAGGTTTGGAGTGTTTCTTCAGCCTTTTCCTGGGCTACCCTTAAACAACGAATATACACTATAATATGTTCTGTGAAATAGGGTCCCTTAAGTAGTACTGCATCATTATAAAGAGGACCCTAAACGTCTGAGGCTTGGAGTGCTTCTTCAGCCTTTTCCACAGCTCCCCGCCAAAAAAAGAGTATGCCCTACATGTTCTGTAGAATAGGGTCCCTGCTTAGGTCCCCAGTATAGTACGGCGTCCTTGTAAAGAGGACCCGAAAATGGACCCCCATTCTCTTTCAAATGCCCGTATACATCATACTCAAAGAAACTTGGGGGTGAGGGCCTGGGACGAAAGCTAGTTAAGGTACCTGACGGAGGGGTACTCTCCAGCACCCAAGGCAGGCAGCTGAGCAGGCACATGCAAGCTGCCGTGTTTTTTTCCACCTAGCGCGTGCAGGGCGGTCTTGGACGAAAGAAAGGCGTTCTTTTAGAGATTAATTCGAAGCGAAAAGAACATGTTCAGGGGGAGTCCGTATGGAACTCCGCATGTGATGAAAAAGGGGCGTTCTTTTAAAGAGAAAGTAGAACGCAAAAGAACAGGTTGACAGGGAGTCCGTTTGGAGCTCTGCTGATTATTTCGGCATCGCCACCTCAGCCAGTTCTTGTAAGCTTGGCGGCAACTGAGGCATAGTTGGAGGCGCCAAGTTCAGTAGCGCTCGTCTATAGGGAAATTCGCAATGAGCTGTAGCACACATAAGGCGCGAGAGTTGCTCTTCGAAGCCTTGGCTCAGTATGCAAGCGCTCAAGAATCATGAACAGCTACTAAACGCCGGTCCAAGCAGCCGTCGCCTGTGAACCACAGTGAAGCTGCTGCAGCAGGTCCACTGCATGTCATGACGCACGCAACAAGAGCGTTCAGAAGGAAGTCTTTCCCGGGCACCAGAAGCGCAGGGCTGTTCGGGAGAGGAGCCGCTGGCCAGGACCAGCATGTTGCAAGTTGAACCTTGTCAGCCGCCCTCTCCCAATGGAGCAGAGATGTGCGATCCAGCACAGGAGTCCACTGGCAGAGCTTGCACTCGAGAAATGTGGCACTGCGCAGAAGAGTTCGGGCTCCGAGCCGCGTCGCTTCGGA
>BGNK01001448.1:76489-147246 GCA_003297005.1 Symbiodinium sp. clade A Y106 | reverse complement strand
CTCGGCTCTATTGCAATACATCTATGGCCTGCGATGTCGCAGGCAGAGATTTCTGAACATTTGCGAGATCGCCGAGCCCAATTATTCAGCAGAGTCTAATTAATCCCCTTTCCACATTACCCTTAGTCTAGAATAAAGGGGCTACTCAGGAGCCTAGAACCCCAGACCCTGGGAAACCTTAACCCTGAATCCTATCTTATTCAACCCAAGCTCCCCAAACCCCAAACGTTTTTGAAACTTTGACACGGAGCCTAAGCCCACAAATCCTACAAAGCTCACCCCGAAACCTGAATCCTAGAATCCTTATCCCTGAGCACCAAATCCCAATTCTGGAAACCTTAGCCCTTTATCCCTTCTGTACTCTTGCGTCTGCAACCTAGCCGTAGAGTGCATAAGCTTTAGCCTTTGGGGTATTATAATCATATTACAATCCCCAAAAGGTTTTCCTTAAGACTTCGGATACTGCACAAGTAGAAGAAGGGAACCCGAAACCCACAAAGCACACACCAGGCCTCTGAAACTGAAACCCCTACCAGGACCCCCCAAGTATCCTTTAAAGAGCTCTGCTATCTCTCATTAATTTGGGGCTTCAATACGGGGTAGTTGGGGGGTCTAGGTAAACCCTGAACCCTAAACCCTAAACCACCTACCTGTAGCCCCAAACCTTAGGTTATGACTCCTTGATAAGAGGGCCTAACCCCTGAAACAGTAGGCTTTTGGATCGGCAGATAGATTCTTAGCCCTCAACCCTGATGCCCAAATCCTTTTATCGCTTTGCAGAATTTGTAGATCCGGCTTATCTGACACCGTTCCACTTAAAGGTTCATGAGACGTAGCAACTAGGGTTTTGGGGGTTCCTTTTAAGGGTACTGTAGGATTCTATAATAGGGTTCCCTTTAAGTGTTTAGGGTTTAGGGTCTACTTAAAGGTTCATGGGACTTAGCAACTAGGGTTATAAATCCGAAGCACGGTAACTCTAGATATGGCAACCATTGATATTGGGGGGAGCTAAGGAGCCAGGGATGATGATAATCCCTACTGTTGATGGTCAAAATCCTGCATTACCCATAATAAGGAATATACCGTAATTCCCATAGTTTAGGGTCCTTAAGGTAATGCAGGATTTTGACCATCGGCCGTATTAAGGAGCTAAAGACCAATGGAACCCCCAAAACCACTGGATAGTATAGCCCCAGTCAAGGTGCCCCTAAGCCCCAAACCCCGAGCCAGATAATTATAATAAGGGTTTAGGGCTTAGGGTTTAGGGCTTAGGGCTTAGGGTTTAGGGCTTAGGGTTTAGGGCTTAGGGTTTAGGGCTTAGGGTTTAGGGTTTAGGGCTTAGGGTTATAACTGCACTTACCAACTTCCTGTTAACCCCCAAGCAAGAAACTACAAGGGCAGGCAAGCTTTCGATTTCGTTTGTTTTGTAGGCTTTAGGTTTACAGGGTGTTTAGGGTTTTGAGGGTGTTTAGGGCTTTTAGGGTGCAGGGTTTGGGAATTCAGGTCGCGTTTAGGGCTTAGGTTTGTCTAGTGCGATCCCAACTGACAGGTTTCGAATTGGGGGGGATGAGGGGGCTCAGCACGTAGGACTACTCTCTCGGATCCAGCAGTCGTCCATTACAGGTGCCTTAAATTCGGGCCGACTGGTATTCTCGTGCAGCTAGATCCTAGCCCTCCCGAAACCCTAAATCCTAAACCCTAATTCCGAAGCCCTATGCCCTAATCCCTAAGTCCCTAAACCCCTAAACCCTGAAACCCCTTGAACCCTAATTCCGAAACCCTAAGCCCTATAATCCCTAAACCCTAAACCCTCAACCCCTAAACCCTGAAACCCCCTAAACCCTAATTCCCAAACCCTAAACCCGAACTGTAGGCCGCTGGGCGCTCTTTGGATCCCTCCTCTTGTGTTTTCATTGGTTTTGGGGTGTACCTGTATCCCCAAACCCTACAGAATAGTAGGATATAGTAGGTTATGACCCCTTAATTAGAGGGTAGAACCCTTGAAACGCTAGGGTTTCGGATCCCAAGGTAGGGCTTCGGTGTCTAGGGCTTTGGGGTTTACGGCTTTAGAGATTAAGGGTGTTCGGGGTAGTAGTGTTTTCGGAGAGTTTTCACGTAACCCTGAACCCTGCACCCTTACACCCCCAAGCCTCTACCAGCACCCCCCAACCACCCTCTATTATACCCTAACTACCCACTATTAAGGACCATAAGGGCTCTATTAAGGGGTACCTAAACCCTGAACCACAGGGCGCACTGTAGGTTTTTAGGGCCGGTGCCCAGGCTTTCATTGCCCAATGGTCTGGTCGCAGTTCCTCAAGGCGCGAACGGGTTTAGGGTTCCTTGAAAGGGCTCCTTTAAAAGTTCCTATCGGGGTTAGTGTAAGGGTTCCACAAGAGGTTGGGGCTTGGGGGTTTCGGGTTCAGGGGTTGGGGGTGTAGGGTTTTGGTATGGAGGGGTCTTATAATGGGGTCGGCAAGGCCTTCCGGAAATCAACAAGGGCTCTATCAGGTGTTCGATAAATGAACGATTTGCATAGGGGTGTGTGTGTGGTGGCAAGGTTGTCGTGGGGTTTGCTGTACCTTGTGTGTGTTTGAGGTGTTTTTGTAAGCGTACAGACGGCATCTTCCTTTCCGTCGTACGCATGAACTTTCTTTAACCCCTAAATGGGTGGTTGTCAAAATTAGGGTCCCTTTTTTGGGTACCATAAAAATGACCCAAACAGGGACCCTAATTTTGACAACCGCCCAAATCTTAAACTCTAAACCTCAACCGACCCGAACCCAAGGTCCGGCTGTCCTGATGTTCAGACGTGTAGTGAGTGCCCAGACCCCCAGGAGGATCCAAAATGTTAAGGGGATTCCTATAAAGTACCCTTTAGTAGCTAGGGTCCCAAATTAGGGGATCTACTTTTTAGATCTTCCCGGGGGTCTGGGTGAGTAGTGCTAGCAGAGTTTAGGGCGTTGGGGTTTACGGTTCAGGGATCACATGCCATCCAGCTGTGAGAGGGGAAACCCTAAACCCTAACCTGAAGCAGCAGACTAAAGGAAGCCCTTCAAGCTCTCGTGATTTACAGCCTAATGTAGAATGACTACCAATGCTATTCCTTGGGACCCTTATTACAGGATAAGTAGACTACAATACTACAGTATGTACCGAAGACCCATTAATCCTACTAAGTTTGTTGGCCTTCTGTATTTGGGCCAGCTTTGAAACCCTGAGCCGCTAATCGGCCCTAAACCCTATACGCTAAACGCCTAAACCCCCAAACCCCTAAACCCCTAAATCCCTAAACCCCTAAACCTGCAGACCCCTGTTATGGAAGACGAGGCTATCTTCAGCTTTGACCCTGACGCCCTATGGATCAACCCTGGGTTCGGATCGTCTAATATAGGTGCTTAAATAATTACCAAAACTTTTTGTTGGGGGGGCTTCCTTATTACAATCATAATATAGTGGGCCCCAAAACCCTATTTCAATTATTAAGACCCCTATATTAAGTATGCTTAACTAGGTTCCCCAGTACTATCCGTTTGGCAAGATAAAGGTTCCAGCAGGATAAAGGTGGCATGATCTGGCCTTACAGCTCTCTAGCAAACTTCGGCTGTTGTGTTTAAGCCCTCGAAAATTTTGGAAAAAAGCAAAGAGCAACTTGGACAAGTCACACCAAGAAGGCCTTGCGACGAAGAGGGGGATGAGATATTCGTGGGGCGACCCCTAAACCCAAATTGAAAATGCTTGGGGTGTTTGGGCGGGACACAAGTCTGCTGCCCTACCTTACACCATAAAGCCCTAAACGCTACACTATTCCCCAAACCCTACATCCTGATTAACCCCTAAACCCAACCCCCCAAAAACCCATGCAGAAGATTGCAAGGCTCTCTGCCTTTGGCGCTTTCACCTGGGCTGCCACTGCCGCCGCCGCCACCGATAGCAGGCAAGGTGCACTAAGACGGACTATAAGGGCCTTAATGATTACATATACTATTTTGGGGGTTCCATAGTATAATGGGCCCAAAACCCTATTCAACTATTCTGATACGGCCCCTACATCAAGGGTCCATTCAAGCCTAGTAGTAGAGTAGGTAACCTTTAACCTTTTGAGGTAGTATAATCCCTATATAATCCTTATATAATCCCTATATAATCCCTACATAAACCTTATATTATGAAAAAGGTTAACCTTTGGTTCCCCCTGATACCCGACAAGCAGGCAAGGCTTCCCTTAGAGGCTCCTTTGAGGGGTTTGTCAGGGGTAGTCTAAGGGCACCATGAGGGTTTAGGGTGTAACTATGACTATAACTTTCCAAAGTACTTGTACAGGTTTGTATAGCAGTATAGCAGATAGATTGATCTTCAAGTTGCTGTGTAGTAGCCCCTTGTAGGCCAGTGTTTCGTTTGCAGGTGCATGGATGTAGGCACAAGTACATGGACCCTTCTGGCTAGTCCGCTTCTGAAACCAAGAGCCATTTCCGTCAAGGAAATAAGGGCATGGGCTTTAGGGCTTCGAAATACATATATTCAATTGAAGCTGATACAACAAATATGCACGAAGCCGTATAAACTATTCGGACTTCATAAGGCTCCTTTACAAGTCTGTGTGAGCTATGTTGAGCTACAGGGCTTAACACTCCAAGTCTTATCAAGGCCCGTGCCGCTCTATCTCATGTATCTCACGGACCTGTGTGGTCTTTCCCCCAGAGAAACCACGACCATTAAATCAGCTAGAACATAATATTATAAGGCCCTGAGTAAGTGCCGATGTGAGTCTTAGGTCTCCTTAATGTATGTGTGTACAGTGCAATTTAACCACCCAAGAAAGAGTCTGACGATCAAGGCCTGCTCAAAAAGAAGAACGCACACACACACACAAAGAAGATAAATGCTTGACGTACTGAAACCCTTAACCCTAAACCACACCCTACATCGTTCCGGCTGACACTGAAACTGCGCTTTTGCAGCCCTGAGTCTCAGCCCTGTAGAAACCCCAAAACATCCCGTGAACACCCAGCATGAAGCCGCATGCAAAGGCGCATGAACCTCTATATACATACATACATCATATATATATATATGTATATACATACACATGTACACATATATATATATATATATATACACATATACATATAGATCTAGATGTAGATATTAGAGCACCTGGGAAGATCACAGCAATAAAGGCTTCGTAAGAAGACCCTCAGTCCTTAGCCCTCATTTTCTCTAATGTCGATGTTGATTGTCGATGTCGATGACAGTAACCATAAAACATAAACCCTAACCCTCCAAACCGTAAACCCCTGTACCCTAAACACTATTACCCCAAACCCTAAATAACCGGAAGTTCACCGCATTTCTGGGCGGCAGGCAGCTACGCTCGCTGGGCCACCATTGAGTGGAGTTAGTTTAGGGTTCAGGGTTTAGGGTTTAGGGGGAGTTGCCTGGTCCACTCTGGCGGTGGCGCCGTGAATCCCGTCTCGGAGGTGGCTTGAGTCGCTTGAGACTCTCCACCGGATACAAGCCATTGCGGCACATACAAGCCATTCAGGCCACCTCGCGGCTATCTTCGACCGTCTGCTTGCATGCTGCGCTACTACTTGCCGCAAGACCCGTTCAGTCACCTTTGCTGGCAGGCAACGTGCTGCCGTTGGTACCCTGTCCTTGCCCGCTGCTATCATGTCCGCAGGGGCGGTTGATGACATTGAGAGGTCGGGTTTTGGGAATTAGTGCGAAGGGGTTTTAAGGTTTTAGGCCTTCCGGGCTTTCGGACGGTTCAAGGTTTTCAGGCCCAAAGGTTCCGTGATGTAGGGTTTAAGCTTTTATTCATTTTTATTTTTTTACGCTTTAAGAGCTTAGGATCCACCTAGACCCCCCCGACTACCCATTATTGTTGGCCCTAAGTAATACCTCTGAGAAATATCAGAGCCCTTTAAAGGATACTTGGGGCGTCCTGGCAGGGGCTCAGGGTTTAGGGTTTCGAGGCTTTGGGGGTTTTGGGCGTTTCAGGGGTTTAGGGTTTTGGGGGCTTAGGGCTTAGGGTTTAGGGGTTTAAGGTTTAGGGTTTAGGGGGTTCAAGGGTTTAGGGCTTTATTACTTACGGCGGAGAATGTTCAGGCTTAAGGGTTTCAGCCCCTAGAACCCCTAGACTCTTAAGCACCCCCAGACCCCTAAACCCTAAACCCGAGCTCCTAAACCCTTAGCACCCCTAAACCCTACACCCCAAACCCCGAACGCCGCGAGCACAAGGCCAACTTCCTGCGCTGCCGGCACCCTCTACGCCATCTCGGCATGTTTTGTTGATGTGGTTTAGGGCCCCAGGGTCCCTTCAAGGGGTTTGGGGTTTAAGGTTTGGCTTGTGTCTTTTTTCGTTATCAGTATTCATGCACTATCGTTGCTGATATGTAGAACTGTTTTGTTCCTTTTGGTGTCTTATTGCTGTTATGCTTGCGTTGTGTTTTGTTTTGTGGGTTTGTGTGGGGTCTAGGGGTGGGACATGAAGGACTTCTTGCCAAGGGTGGTCAGTAAGGCAGCGGGTCTGAAGAATCAAGAACGGTTTGCGGTTTCGGGTTGAGGGGCTTAGAGTTTTGGGCTTCACGGTTTAGGTTTAGGGTTTAGGGCTACCCCTGTTGAAGTCCCCAAAAAGGCAGATTTCGATACAGCCCAGACCTTCTTCAAACTGGTCAGGCCCATGTACCCAGAGACCAGAGACTCCATCATCCCTTAATTAAGGAACATACTATACAATGTAATTTCAGGTATATTCCTGGACCTCAATAAGGGATACTGGGGTCTCAAGGTACCCTAAACCCTATAGATCCCTTAAAGAAACCCTCGGGTTTCCTTAATTAAGAGATATTGGAGTCTGTGGGTATCATACTTATGGTGGCTGCGGTGGATGGGCAGACCTCAAGAGCATGGCGTGCTTTTGGAATGGGTTTCGAAGGGTTTAGGGGGATGGGGGATTGAGCTACCATAGGCGAAATTTTATTTTGGTACATATATATTGATATAGTGTTATCCAATAACCCACAGCATTACTACGAAGCAACTCGTCATTTTCCAAGTTCCTAGAGTATGCTCGCACATTCATTTTGAACTTGGTGTACTTGGATCAACCCCCGGTTTCTTCATAGTTGTTCAAAGCGCTGTAGATTCGGTACCGCCCCCTACTCTGTAGCAGTTGGATAGTATCTACAATTAATCGAGTTGCAAGAATAGCCCTTAGTATGACCCCTAATATAGACTGTTACAGGGTGGGGCAGATCCAAGCTATGGTGCCCTTCGGAGGGAATCTTGCAATACCCAACCATAAACCCCAAGCCTGTCCCTAACTCTTAATCTTCTTGACTCTGGGTTGCTTATAAGGGCCTTATATATTAGCTCTGTGTTCGAAAGTTTGAACTTTTTGGGGCCCGGTTGTTGAAGAACAGAGTCATGGGACTTAGTAACTGCGGTTGATGATATAAATCCTGCATTACCTTAATGACCCTAGGCTATGGGAAGTATGGTATATTCCTTATTATGGGTAATGCAGGATTTATATCATCAACCGTAGGGTCATTAGTAACGTAATACAATTACTTCCTCAACTAGAACCCCAGACAAGGCACTCATTCCACTAATCCCTCAAACCTTATAGTACCCCATAGTGCCCTTATCGAAGCTGTATAGCCCTTAAGAGCCGTACTTTGCTCTATACCCTAAGCCCTGAGACCAAAACCCCAGAACACTTCAGAGAACTGGGTCTAGATTTTTTAGTATTGGGTATAGGGGGAAACTTTCATATGCTAAGGCTAAGAATAAAGATCCAGATCTCCAAATTTTAGTATAGACTACAAGAGAAAACTTTTGCCTAGATCTGGGTCTAGGGTGTTCGTATGTGGGGCTGTACCCTTCTTTTAGTCCCGAGCTGCTGCACGATCACAAGATAGAACAGTTTGCGAAACAGCCAAGCCCGCCATTTCGGGGTTCGAGCTCCGAGCTCGCGCCTTGCGAGCACTGCGGCAAGACCGGCCTCAGGAATTCCCAAGGCCGAGCTTCGCACATGCGCCATTACAGAGCTCGAGATTCCGAAGCCCTACATCACCAGCTTGGCGGCAGTGAGGGCAGACGCGAGCTACAGCAAACGAAGGCCCAACTCGATGCTGCCAACGCCCGCTCGACGCTGCCAAGCGCGAAACCCCATGATACTTGGCCCTATAATAAATCCTTATGGCAGTCACCCCGACTGAACCAGATGATAATCGCAGTACGATACTTTCTGATTTCTCCGGCCCCTGGACTTATTCAGGCCCGTAACCCCTAATATAGGGTCATTAATAAACAGAATAAGGTTTGGGGGTATACGAAACAAATTATAAGGAACACCGAAAATAGCATAGGTAATTATTAAGGCCCCTGTATTAGATCCTAAGCCTTGTCCACTTGTTAAGGCCCCTGTATTAAACCGTATGACTCGGAGTCGATTGTCAATCTTCCTAGCTGGGTTTTCTGGCTTCCCGAAGCACGCGCTGGGAAAGGGCTTTGGGTTTAAGAGGTTTGGGATTTAGGGCTTTGGGGTTTAGGGTTTAGGGACAAGAGCTCAGGGCTTAGAGCTTTTAGGGGCTTGGGATTTACGGTTATCCAGGGCTTTGGGTTCTAGGTTTCAGGCGGTTTGAGACCCGAAACTTCAGACTCAAGGCAATGCTGCGATAAAAGCAAGCTGCACTTTGAAGGCATCACTTCCCAAACATTGGGAATCTCACACGGGCTTTGTGTAATATAGGGGCCTTAATCATGGGGCCCATTCTGCTATAGTTTTTTTTCTTGGAACCACCCACCCCACCCCAACCCCACCCCACCCCCCCCCNCCCCCACCCACCCACCCACCCAAAATAGTATTGGCAATTTTTAAGGCCCCTATATTACTAGGTTCCTGAGTGGTACCCTTTTGCCTTGTTTATTTTAGGGTCTCCTTGTTAAAACAAAATAGTATGTAAAAGCCTATATTAACACTCCGAAGCTCAGATCCTGAACCGTAAAGGCTCTGAGCTCCCGACAAGCTTCGGTGCTTCTTGGAAGTTAGGGTTTTAGGGTTTAAGGTTTAACGTTCAGAGTTTAGGGTTTTGGGGTTTAGGATTTAAGGTTTAGGGTGTACAGTTTAGGATTTAGGGGTTTAGGGTTTAAGGTTTAGGCTTGAGGTTTTAGGCACGGAATCCGAAAACGTGTCAGGTGAGATGCGCCTGGGAGAGAGACAAGCCGATGCTGCTGATGGAAAACATGCCAAGATGCTCTGGGAGAGACCCAGATTGCGGCGTCTTAGGGTTCCGGGGTTTAGGGCTTTAGGGCTTTGGGCTTCGGATTTAGGGTTTCGGGTTGCGGATTTAGGGTTTAGGGTTTATGGTTCAGGTTTTTAGTGTGTGTGCGTGCGTGCGTGCGTGCGTGCGNGTGTGTGTGTGTGTGAGTGCGCGTGTGTATGGCACTGGCGGAGGTAGTGGTAACCGCCATCCTTGCAGCAGTCGTCCTAGCAGTAGCAGTAGCCGTAGCATTAGCAGTAGCAGAAGCAGCAGTAGCAGGAGCCGGATCCGGAGCCGTAGCCGTAGCCGTAGCAGTAGCAGTAGCAGTAGCAGTAGCAGTAGCAGTAGCAGTAGCAGCAGCAGCAGGAGTAGTAGTTAGTAGTAATAGCAGTAGTAGTAGTTGTTGTAGTAGTCGGTAGTAGCAGTAGTCGTCATAGTCGTCGTAGTAGTAGTAGTAGTTGTAGTAGTAGTAGTAGCAGCAGCAGCAGCAGGAGTAGTAGTAGTAGTAGTAGTAGTAGGAGTAGTAGTAGTAGTAGTAGTAGTAGTAGTAATAGTAGTAGTAGTAGTAGTAGTAGTAGTAGGAGTAGTAGCAGTAGTAGCACTAGTAGCAGTAGTAGCACTAGTAGTAGTAGTAGTAGCAGCAGCCGTAGCTGTTGCAGTGCGATGTTGGTCGTGAGTGACACTAGCAGAAGAGCAGCAGTAGGAGGATTGGCCAGAGGTTTTTGTAGCGCTTCACACCCGGTTCCTTGAACGCACAACCCTAAAAGACCAACGCCAAACACCCCTCCACCCAAAGCCAATAAGGCCCGAAAATTTGAAACCTAAAGCCCAAGAACCAAACCCAAACCCTAATCCCTAAAAGCACAACCTTCTCGCCTTTGCAGGCGGAGCGGCATCCGGAGGCGGCTACCGCGGTTTCGCCAGCGAGGCGCTGTCGAGGTTTAGGGTTTGGGGTTCTAGGGTTTAGGCTTTGCGGTTTAGTGGATGTAGCGGGTTTAGGGGCCAGGACTTGCTGGGGCTTATGGGGTTGTAATGTGCTCGTTGGCTTTTTCATAGTGGTTCGTGTTTCAGGTTGTGGGGTCTCCCTATTATTAGGAGCCGTTGTTCTTGGTTGTGTACGTCTCCGCCGTATAGAGACTTAGGATCCGTGTCTTGCAAGCCTGAGCCCGGGACCCTGTCAGCGACTCGAGCCGAAACTCAAATTCTGAGACTTGTTTCTGAAAGGCGAGGTCTGGATGAATCGATGCTGTAAGGAAACGCACAAGATCCCCGCTGTGCCCCCTGCGGGGGCTTGTGTCATTCAGAGTTTATGATTGAAAAAAAGCTACATGCGCTGATTCGTGGGCCTTTTTCGGGTCGCGGGAGCTTGATTTATGCTTGTCAGTACAAGCTTCAATTCAGCTACAGGGAAGCGGTTCGCGGGTGTGGGTGTGCGTACAGCTGCATGAGCCCTGTGTAAGTAGATCTAAAGTCCAAGATAAATATGTACTAAACTACCCCAAATCCTTGTAGAAGCCCCTACAGCAACCCTTTCATAGGAAAGTGCACTGGAACCCCAAACCCTAAACCTCAAACCCCTGGAACCCCTATGCCCTGAAACCCGGAGGCCTTAAACTCTCCAAAGAGAGCTACTAGGGTAGTTCTCTAAATGAGGGTCCCTTTGGGGTCCTTTTATAAGGGTGCCGTACTACTTTGGGGACCTAAAAGGGGGTGCAGTTTAGAGAACTACCCATCATTTGAAGACATTCCAATCTCTCAATCATGGGATCTGGGCTCTCAAATCCCTGAGCCCCAACCACCCAAGTTCCAGACTCAAATGCCGAATATAGGGTCGGGAGTAAAAAGGAATGGTATGCCAGCTGTACTATACCCCAAACAGTTATTCTTCTAATTATCAAGGCACATTCAGGCCCCCTAACCTAAACCTTGTATATAGCCCTTATAGTGCCCTTTACAGAAGCCCTTGAAGCAACCTTCTTTTAATGTTTCAATCCCCTATACTTTCGACCAAAAACCCTAAGCCCCAAACCCTGTACCCTGAACCCTGACCCCGTAAACCTCAACCCGAGACCGCGGCTTGACAAATGAAACCAGCCTTCTTTATAAATGAATCAGTCCACAATGATAAGGCTGACAAGGGAAGAACGTGTGTGTATGTCTATATATGTATATATATGTATATATATGTATTATATATAGTTATATATCTACATACACACATATACAAATATATGTATATACAAATACAAATATATGTATATACATATACGTATATATATATATACATACATATATATACACATACACATACACATACACATACACAGATACATATATGCTACTGGTACCTAAAGCCTACGTCGAAGCCTCCTGCGACTCTACTCGAACACAAGTCTTATATCCCACAACCGTTGAAACCAAGATAAAGATACTAAGTATTGCGTTATACTCCTTGTCTACAACGACACGAACTCCCTAAAACCAAAATACACATGCTAAGTATTGTCTAGTATTCCCCGTCTACGACGATACAAGCCCACTCGCGCCAAAATAATTCTGCAACGTATTGCCTAATCTTTCTTGTCTATGCCGATGCGAACCCCCTCAAACCAAAATAATAATGCAAAGTACTGCCTAATATTTCCTGAATAATATCGCTAAGTATTGTATAATGTCCTCTGTATACTACATTATTAAATGGCTGAACCGAAAAACCTGACAGACCTCTGTGATGCTGAGCGCCAAGTTACCTGGGATGGGGGGCAAGGTTCAGAATTTAAGGTTTGCAAAAACAGATGCTCATGATGCTACACTGCCCCAAACTCACAACCCTAAACCCTAGACCCCTATAACCGTTGGGTAGGAGCCGCTCTGGCGCGGCGCCTGCGGACACTTGGGCAGCCAGAGAAGTTGCGGGTTTTCTGTGTTTACCGATTTTTGGGTTGGCTGTCTGGGCAACGGATTTTTCGCGGATTTCTTTGCATGGCCCTGCCGGGTTGTCTCGCGGAGTTGCGTGCGAATTTTCTCGCGGATTTTGCCGCGGATTTTCTTAAGATTCTATGTCCCTCAAAAAAAATCCGCGCAAAAATCCGCGCACAACTTAGCCTGCACTGCCGGCCAAAAAATCCGTGTGCCAAAACATAAAAAAAAATCCGCGCAAACCTTGCCCAGAGACCCAGCACCAACCGATTTGGATTTCGGAATCCTCCTCAGTTCGGAATCCTCCACAGGTTCGTTAGGGGCTTGAAAGTTGTGATGGGGATGTTTTGTGTTTTAGGGTGCCGAGCTTCAGGGTATGGGTGTTGAAAGAAGGAGTTCTCTGAGGATTTACAAGCGCACAGTGGATTGAATAGTTTCAGTGTCCCTTAAACCAAACTTTAAATCCCGAAGCCTTAAATCCTTAAACCCTGAACCTTTCAGAGCTTGTTCCAGGTTCAGCCGAGACCTGTAGAGTGGTGGTGGCGATGGTGGTAGTGATGTGACGGTGGTTGTGGTAGTAGTAGCAGAAGCAGAAGAAGGCTGAAGCCCTAAACGCTAAACTCTGATGATCCTTGGGCGCCAGCGGTCGTTGCCGCAGGAGTAGTAGCAGGTCGTAGAACCCTGACTCGCAAAGCCCTCCACGACAAACCCCCAAACTAAACCCCGAAACCACGAAGTTTTAAGCCATTGCCAAGGCCCCTGTCCCCATGGCGAGACGAAGCGTCGGCACAGGCCCAAATTCTCGAGGTGTAGGGTCTCGTGCCAAGGTTTTTGTTGGGCGGTTTTGACATATTATATTGAGTGTGGATATACAGGTTATTCGGTTTTACGTAAACTTATGGGGTTGTTGCAAGTGCTTCACAGGTCCGAAAGGGTTTTGCAGGGCTGTATACAGCTGTATTGCAGTGTGCCTGTACAGGAGCATGAAAGATCCACTTCTCCACTCCCTCCTCCGCCACATGGAGGTGGAAACACCGCTCTGCACTGATGCTACCCTGGGTCTTGGCATTCTCTGCAGCTGTACGGATGTTCGACAAAGCCGAGGCATGAGGATGGGTTTGAGGTATGTCGCCGATGGATTCACTGAAGCGAACAAGCGGAGCTCGCAACTCATCTCCGAGCTCCTTGCGGGCGGATTGCCCGACGGCCTTGTATTGCTCCGACGAGTATGTCATGGCCTCTAAGAATGGATGTCCCGATTTGGCAGTAATACAGCTTCTAGAAGTAGCACTATACCCATATAGTGAAGACGATGTTCTTGAGGTTTTTGATCTCTTCATCGGCGTCCCCACTTGCACTGAGCCACCCCTGCGCAGCCCTGCGTTTTTTCTTGCCTCCACTTGACCCTCCCGGCACCGGAGCGAGCATAGCGCAAACGAAGCACGGCGCGTGAGCAAGGGAATCTTGGGCCACTCGAGGCTTCGGACTTGCAGGGTATCGAGATCCAGGGCATGGTCATTGAGGAGGACCGTGCACCGCAGACATCTCACGCTAAACAGCTGCAGGAAATGATCTTTGGCAAAGCCAGTGGAGAGGCAAAAGCAGCGCAGGGAGGCGCTTGAAGCCTTCCCGGTGCACAGAGGTATGTCGGGGAGCGCATGTGCGGGCGGCACAGGGGTATTGCCCGTGCATGCGGCGCTGGGACATCCATTATCTCGGGGCGAAACTCAAACAATCAACGATCCTTGCTCAGCTGCAATGACGCGGTGTCAATCTGTTGCCCGAGGACTTTGTTTGTGAGGGGCATAGGGTGCCTGAAATCGTCTCACGGGTTTACTGACCAATCGTTCTTATGTGACAGTTTAGCACCCATTGAAGTTGTAGCCTGCATCACCCTGGGCAAGCGCCTAGCGGAGGGCGCGTTTTGCAAGGTAGCTGTGGCAAGGCCACTAGCTCAGCTTGAAGGATGCACCTTCGAACGCTGCCAGAGAGAGAGAGAGTGTCTGTACAGGGTTTACGAGGACCCATACCATGTTCCATGAGGTTTCATTTCCGTGACGAAAGCTATCCTTGTTCCCTAGACCTTGAACCCTAAACCCTAAACGGGTTTGCTGCTTGAGATTGGAAACTCTGGGTTGGAGGAAGTAGAGGTAGCATCTCTTCGCTTGGTCGTGGGATGATGCAGCTCCCTAAACTTTAAACCCAAGGGTTTAGGGTTTGGGGTTTAGGGCGCGGTCTAGGAAAGGTTAAGTCTGTGTCACCTGTCCTTTACGACTTGGTTTGTGGGTGAAGCTTGAGGTCGGTCTTGCATAGCGCTGTTGGCGTCTTCAGAAGCACGTGTTGCTATTCATGTCACAACAAAAGCGTCCTTCAGATAAGGCCTGGTTTTCGCTCAAGCACGCTTCCGCCTCCCCAGGTGCCAGGGTAACAGCTGGATGATTCGACGTGCGGCTGTGTTTAACAACAGTCTGCATAGAAAAGAGAGGACCCTGATAATGCTGGTCAATCAAGATGGTCATGCTGACTATGGCTTGTGATGATGATGATGATTGGGTGCTGCTGCTGATGGTGATGATGTTTTATGATGATGATGCTGTTGGTGATGATAACGGTAATAGTAACCCTAATCGTAATCCTTATAGTACTCATAGCACGAGCCCATATAGTAGCAACCCTTATACTAGCCCTTAAGGGAGCAAGAAGTAGCGCTGAGAGGCTTCATTCTTTAAGGGTCAGCATGCAAGGTTCATGGTTGATACATTTACAGGGTTTAGAGTGTTTTTAAATGCAGCCGCTTTTCGTATTCCGTTTGCAAGCACCCTGTGGTCAAATCAAGCCCTGGCACACTCAAGCTTCGCACCGAACTCTGAACAACGTAATGTAACTGGGCCCTGAGCCAGCCCTACACGGACAAAACTTAAGAGAAGCTCTCAAATAAAACCCAAAACCCGTACACTTGAAACCCTCAACCCCTACCCTAAACCCCACGGCCCTAAGCTCAAAAGACCCCAAGGCCCCAGAGCAAAAGGTACTATACCCCCGTTCAATCCCAAAGGTTAACCTTTATCTCCCCTACCTATAGTCTCCAGGGTGGCTCGACCAGGAGTTCTATACATGTGCACATATATATATATAGGATGCAACAAGGTAACCCCAAACAGGAACTGTAATGGAAACTGTAGGTAGGATGCTGGAAAAGTAAGAACCCTGCCAGAGACTCCAATATCCCTTAATTAGGGAATATACCCTTAAACTATACTAGGATCCCAGATCTGATCCAAGGTATATTCCTTAGCTAACGGATATTGGAGTCTGGGTACCCTAAACCCTAAACCCTATAGACCCCTTAAAAAAACACCCTTAAGGATCCCTTTAAAAGGACCCTAGGTAGTCCTTAAGGGATATTGGAGTCTCTGGGAAGGCAGTCGAAAGCCATCGCTTCGGATGTCTCCGGAGCCTGCCGTCCAAGTACCGACTCCTGGAGGAGGGGAGGAGTTCCTTTAAGGGAATCTGTAAGGGTTCCTTTTTTGGAGGTCTATCAGGGATCTATAGGGTTTTAGGGTTTAGCATTTAGGCCTCAGGGTATAGGGTTTAGGGTTCCTGTATCAGGATTTAGTTTCTTAGAGTTCCTTCAACTGGTTCTATAAGGGTTACTAAGAAAGGCCTTAGTGTTCAAGGATTTAAGGTTCAGGGTTTCAGGATGTTTGGTCCTGGTTTTAAGGACTTTTTGTTTAGGCTTGACGAACTTTCAATGCATGGTGTAGGGTTTAGGGTTCAGCAGATCTGAGAAGGAAACACGACTCAAACCGCCCAATGGCCCCAACATCAAGCCGTAAACCCCTAAACTAACTGTAAATAAAAGGAAACACAATCCAACCCGCCCAGTAGCACCAACATTAAACCCTAAACCCCCAAATTGACGCCAACACCCCGAAATCCTAAACCCCTAAATCCTTAAACCCCTAAACCCTAAACCTTAAAGTCCTAAACCCCTAAACCCCTGTACTCCGATCTGCAACCAGGAGCTGAGGAAGATCCGACTGCGACGGCTGCCGTGCAAAAAGGGGTTAGGGCGCACGGGTTTAGGGGTTAGGGCTAAGAGTTGCAGGACGTAATTCTGTGTTTTCTTATGAAAAAGTCGTATGGTTGAGATGGCCCCGTTCCGATTTCGTGTCCTCAAGTTACACGCACCGAAATGAACAAGGACCGACTCCCAGCACAGTAGTGGTGTGTCCAGCATGTGCAGACTGCCCACCCAGAGGGTCCATATACACTACTATTATGGAATTAGGTCCCCAAAACCATAATGGGGATGGTCTTTTAGGGCCTAATTCCATAATAGTAGTGTATATAGACCCTCTGGGCCAGATAGGATACACGTGGAGGGACCAAATGCCTGAAGACAACCCAGACGTTGAATCCTGTCCTAAACCCTACAAGTCCTTATTCATGCTGTAACTGCTTCTTTGGCGGTCAAGAACTGGCACCAGAACCTTTCCATGTCCGCTGTGCAAGATGTCTATTACCCTGGACGTTGGACTGCTCAGTGGCAAGACAGCTACTTTGAGAGCAGGCTTGGACGAGGAAGTGCATACGCTGGTGCTTCGGTCGCAGAAAGCCCTGGGAGCAGGAACAGGGCGGCTTGTGGACGCAGCTGGAAGATTTCTGGTTGCAAGTGAAAAGATCGCGCATTGTGGGGTGCAGAACGGTGACGCCCTAACCTTTCACATATGCCATATTCAGATCCAAGCCTCTGGACGAGCTTTTGCTGTCAGCCTCGGTGATGGATCCATCGTGACTTGGGGTAGTTCTGACCACGGCAGTGATAGTAGTGCTGTGCATGAACAGCTCAAAAACGTGCAGCAGATTCAAGCCACTATGGGTGCTTTTGCTGCCGTTCTTGACGATGGATCAGTCGTGACTTGGGGGGATGCTCGCTGTGCTGGTGACAGCAGTGCCGTGCAGGATCAACTGACAAACGTGCAGCAGATCCAAGCCACCGGCACTGCTTTTGCTGCCGTTCGTGGCGATGGATCTGTCATCGCTTGGGGTGCAGCTAATTTTGGTGGTGACAGCAGTGGGGTGCAGGATCAGTTGAAGAACGTGCAGCAGGTCCAAGCCTCTAGCGGTGCTTTTGCTGCCATTCTTGGTGACGGATCTGTCGTGACCTGGGGCTATTATCTCGGCGGCGGCGACAGCAGTGGGGTGCAGGATCAGCTGAAGAACGTGCAGCAGGTCCAAGCCACTGGCGGTGCTTTTGCTGCCATTCTTGGCGACGGAGTTGTCGTGACCTGGGGCGATGTTTTCTATGGTGCTGACAGTAGCAGCGCGCAGGATCAGCTGAAGAATGTGCAGCAGATTCAGTCCTCTCGCAACGCTTTTGCTGCCATTCTGGGCGATGGCTGTGTCGTGACTTGGGGCAACGCTGACCATGGTGGTGACAGTAGTGCCGTTCAGGATGAGCTGCAAAACGTGCGGCAGATCCAAGCCTCTACCCAAGCGTTCGCTGCCATTCTTGCTGACGGCTCCGTCATTTCCTGGGGTAGTGCTGACTTTGGTGGTGACAGCAGTGCCGTGCAGGATGATCTGACAAATGTGCAGCAGATCCAAACCTCCGGAAGCGCTTTCGCCGCCATGCGCGCAGACGGAGTTGTCGTTACCTGGGGTGATGCTTACTATGGTGGTGACAGTAGCAGCGTGCAGGACCAGCTGACGAATGTAAAGCAGATCCAGGCCTCTCCAGGGGCTTTTGCTGCTATTCTTGACGATGGATCCGTCGTGACCTGGGGCATGTCTTCCTACGGAGGTGACAGCAATGCTGTGCAGAAGCAGCTGAAGAATGTGCAGCAGATTCAATCCTGTCGCGGCGCTTACGGCGCTTTTGCTGCCATTCTCGGCGATGGATCTGTCGTGACCTGGGGCTCTCCTGGCTATGGTGGTGACAGCAGTTCCGTGCAGGAGCAGTTACGAGCCTCCCGCAGTGCTTGAAACCGGCCCTCTGACCTCGGTAGGCGACGGAACATTCTTACCCTTGGGTATTGAGGAGACGGTAGTCGTTGTGGTAGAGCTAGGGGGTACTATAATCCATTTCAGGGAGTTTCCGAAAATATGGGACCCTGATATAGTACCCTAAATAGCAGGATCCTTACTATAAGGACCCCAAAATAAGGTCCCCCCTAATTGTCAGAAACTCCCTAGTAGATTCCCTGTATACGCCCAAAGGTCAACCTTTACTTTAGTTCTCCAAAATACTGGACAAGCAGGGTAGTGCTGTGAAGCATCACTTGTAGTAGCTGAGCGAGTACACTTTACACTTTTGGTATAATATAGCCCCTTATCGAACTGAAAGTGTATTATAGAAGCCTAAATAATTACCTATGTTGTTCCTTATGGTTCCTTATTATTATAACCATATCATCAAGGAGCCCAAAACCCTATTCTAACAGCTAAGGCCCCTACGTTACACTTTTGGGACTTGAGCTCAGCAACTAAGGTCAGCTGCAACAAAGCAAAGCAAACCTGCTCTGTTCCTCGAGCTTTAAGCCCTAAACCCTGAACCCGTTGAGGGCTTAGGGCCAGTTTAGGGTTTAGGGGTCAGGGTTTAGTTATTTAGGGCTTACCTGTATCCCCAAACCCTACGAAATAGTAGGATATGACCAGTTAATTATCGGGCTTAACCCCTAAAATAGTAGGGTATTGTATCCCCAGGTAGGGTTTAGGGAAGCATGCACATGGGTTTGGATGACTTAGAATTTTCGATTTTGCAAGACAGTCCGAATGCAGGTCCTTGTAGAATTGAATTCGCTATGCTACTTCAGTCAATGCTGAAGTAAACTCTTTAACTAAGGGTTCAGGGATGCAGGTTTCAGGGTTTATCATGGGCAACGGGTTCTCCCCGAACCATTAACGACAAGGCCCACCTGTAGCCCCAAACCCTACAAAAAGCCGGTATTTCCCTTTAAACTGTAGGTTTTCGTATCCACAGGCAAACCGTTATGCACAAAGCTGCGAGAACACGCTGTAGTCTGGCCTTAGAGCCTTAGAGTAAAGTAAGGTTATAATACAGGATCATGAGTACTTGTAAGTAAAGTTACATTTTTTCCCTAGTTACTAAGTCCCATGAACCTTTAAGTAGGAGGGTATACATGAGGGATGTGGTTGCTGTATACGGGGCCGAATTGGTGGATGTGTTTGTTTAGGGTTTTCTCATGCGGATACTAGTCAGTGAAGAAAGCTACATCATGTATCCACAAAATCAAATTTTGGCCGGGAAGGTCTGCCACATAAACCCAATGAGCCCCAAACCTGTGCATTACATCCAGGAGTCCAGGAGGAAACCAGTATCAAATAGCGACAGGTTGTAGGTTCCGAAACTGTCGTGTTTCAACTGTTCTTTGGTCTTAGCTGGCATTGGAGTTTGCAATGGCAGCCCCATAACCCTACGCCCTATTACCCTAAACCAGGCTTATCTTTAACCACTCGGAGCTGCTTCAAGGTGCGCTACAAACCCTAAACCCGAAGCCCCAAACCGTAAACCCTAAACCCTAAACCCTAGGCCCCCAACCATAAACCCTAATCCCTAAACCCTAAGCCCCAAACCTTAAACCCTAAACCCTACCCTGAACCCTAAACCCTAAGCCCTAAACCCTAAACCGTGGCTCTACCCGTTTCCTTAAAACTCCCAGGCCCCTGAATCCCCGGATCTCCAAATTAGCCCAAAGTAGGTGCACTCCCCAGAGGCTCATTTTAAGCGGTTTAGGGTTTAGGGTTTGGGTTTAGGGTTGAGGGTTTAGGGTTTAGGGTTTAGGGCCTTAATAATCAGAATAGGGGTTCCTTTAAAAGCGGCTTTAAGGATTACTATAAGGGCGATTAGAGGCTCCACGTATACTACCATTATGGAATCAGGTCCCTAAAGCCATAACAGGAAGGTCGTTTGGGACCCAATTCCATACTGATATATATATATATAAACCCTAAACCCTAAACCCTTAAACCGTATATATATATATGTATATATATATACATATATAGAGACTCTGGGCTCTATCGACTTTCAACGCCAAAGTAGGTACAATTTGTATATTTAGAGCCCTAGGGAATAAGCAAGTTTTAGGGTTAAGGTTTAGGGTTTGGGGAGCCATGTAATGCCCATGTTTTGGCAAAAGTACCCTTTCGACTTACGCTGCCACGGGTTCAGCTTGCAAACTGCGAGCTTGCCAAAACAGGCCGGAAGAGGGGGCTTATCGCAGAGACTTCAAGACCCCTTTTAATCAAAAATGCAACTTTTGCTATAGAGGGCCGGACTTCGACAATACTAGGTGAAGCTTTTACGAAGCCTTCTTAACCAACGCAAATCCGTGAAGCCACCGACCTAAAATCCTTAGCCTCTAAGCCCAAGAAAACTAAAGCCTTAACCCCAAAACCCTAAACCCCCAAACCCTAAACCTGCAAACCCCAAAACCCCAACCCTTAAACCCTAAGACCTAAGATGTCTCGGCGAAGCCTTGGCCCTCGCTGCCACAGGCGCGTTGCCGGGGAACTCCCTTAAAGGAGACCTGATAAAAACTTTCAAAAAGAAGGCCTTACAGGAGACTCTAAAGGATCCTCTAAAGGATCCCTTATAGCAGCCCGCACAGGAGACCTTCAAAAAGCCGTCTAGCAGAATTTGAAGGAGCCTTTCAAGAAGCCCTTACAGGAGATCTTAAAGGAGCGTTTCGTTTAGGGTTTAGGGTTTGGCGACTCTCATTTCCCAAAGGCTCCATGTACCTTTATAGTAGATACTTAGGCCTTAAAGTACCTATATAGGGAGCCCTTTAAGGCCTAAGTATCTACTATAAAGGTACATGGAGCCTTTGGGTTTAGCCCTCGAGATCGAATCGAACCCCTCCCGAAGCTTCGGCCCTAGGTCTGAAACTCGAAAGCCCCAAACCTCAAACCGCTGTACCTATAGTCTCCATTGTAGTCCCTTTTTTGGGGCTACCTTTTAGGATCCTTAATATAGAATTGGTTAAACCAAAAAAAGGAACTACAATGGAGACTATAGGTAAACTCTGAAAGAAGCAGGGGTCAGAGGCCTCAAGAGGTAGGATGAAGGTAGTGGGGTATTCCCAAATAAGAGTGCTGATAGAAGGGATCATAAGGATCCTTCATCCTACCGACCTTCATCCCACCTGTTGAGGCCTGCAAAGGGAGGGCAGCAAGATACTATCTGCGACATGGATCTAAGCAGTCCAAGCTGCAGCTTATCAGGAATTGACGTGACCGTAGGCTTTGTTATTGTGTTTGCAGATCAGCGGATGCCACACGGAAGGCAGCAAAAGAGGCATTAACTTCGCCCGAGGCTTTAAAAACCTATATTTAAAATTGTCACAGTTCTACATTTCATGATGCTTGAATAGAGAAAAGCAAAATCCCAACCAATGCTTTTTGGGAATAAAAAACGCTACAGTCGTCGGGGTGATGCAGGGTGTAGCGTTTCGGTTGGATTTAGATTTAATTTAGCGAGTTACACCCCGATGAAGTGGGTCATATACTACTAGTTTGTAGGGTTTAGGGTTACAAAATCAGGTGTACCTTATTATTTTAGGGTTCCTATAATAAGGATCCTACTGTTTAGGGTACCATATTAGGGTCCCCTATTTTCGGAAACTCCCGCATGAGCCGAATAATGAGCCCCGCAGCCTCTCTGGGTTTGTCGAACGTTGATTCGGTTGATAGTGAGGATGATAGCGACGAGGCCATGCGAATCAAGGGCAGCCTGGGACTTCAGGTACAACACTGAAGTTGGTAGTCAAGCGACTTGTACTCAGTGTACTCTTATCAGCATGACGAGCTTTTCTTCGGATGTTCATCGCAGTCCGTTTGATGAGGAAGGTGCACAGACGGTGGGCCAGAGACACTCAAAACTTGAAGGACCAGCACGCGACGATGCTGGCGACTGCGATAGCAAGTCAGACGGCCACGAAAGGCCTGCTACTGGAGGAGAAGAGCAACAAGACCGCGACGTTCAGCCGCAAGATCACGGAGTAGGAGACGCAGATCGCAGAGATGTCAAGGGCGCTCGAGGGCACGGCCGAGGAGAGGACGAAGAAGCTGGCTCAGCAGCAACGGTCTTCATCATGAGAACTGTCATAATACTTGCCACAATGATGACAAGAACAAGTCTTTAAGCCCTGATGTCAGAGCACTGCAGCTTGATAACTACTGGTCCAGGGCTTCATTGGTGTTGAGGTTTGTTGTCCAGGATGTGCAAAATATATTTTAAGGAAGTTCAGGGCTTAGAGCTAGGATGTAAGTGGAATTCATGAGGCTTGGGAGCGCAAATTAGGGATAAGGGCTGATTATGGGTCCAAGGTCTGCAGATGTTAAAGTCTTGGGGTCTTTGGTCAAGGGTGCCAAGGTTGAGGTTTTGGTGTTTATCCTTTATCCCGCCTCCATATTTTCTCCTAGCGACCTCACCTGGATCCCGATACCTTCCGCCTCCAGGGCGAAACACATGGCGTCGGAGCGCCAGCGTGCATGTTTTGCCGTCGGAAGGACCCGTTGCTGTTTCAGGTTCCAGGTAGTCGCTGTTGTCGTCGTCGTTGTTGTCCTAGTACTTGTACTGTACTGACACTAGCACTAGCACGAACTATCATGACGACGACGATTGCCATACGCTCGGCCGCCGATGGTGATGAATACTTCGTCGGGTGTCGTCTGTTCTTCTTCTTCTTCAAATCGGTCTCCATCACCTCGATCATCATCGACAGAAAAGCAGCTAACCCTAAACCCAAAACTCGCACCCCCTAAACGCCAAACCCTAAACACAACAAAGGCGCTTCAAATTCCTCACCAGACAGTGCCTTGACCCGAAAGCTCCACACCTTGAACCCCCTTGCGAACTCATAGGCCCTTCATATATACGGGCATATAGGGGCCTTAATAATCACCTATACTATTTTGGTGGTTCCGTATTACAATTATAGTATAATGGACCCCCAAACCCTTTTCTAATTATTAAGGCCCCTACATCGCAGCACTAAATGCTGAGCCTAGGCCAACCTGTACCAGCCAAAAACCCCCTAATCCTTTACAATTACACCATAGTAATCCCTACGACACCCAAAACCCTAAAGCCCTAAACTCAAAGCCCTCAGCCTTATACAAGCCCTACAGCCCTCAGCTTTAAACCCCTAAACTAAGTGGAACCCTGAACCCTTAAACCCTAAAGGAACTCTGACAAATCTCTAAAGGAACCCAGAACCCTTAAACCCTGAAGGAACCCTGAACCCTAAACCCTTAAAGAAGCCCTAAAACCCTAAAGCCTTGCAGGACCTGCCGTAGATGAGTTCCCAGAGCTCCAGCCCGGTTCTTCGGGGGTGGGAGGGCTCCCTTCTATAGCAAAAGTAGGAAGAGGGTTTAGGGTTTGGGGTTTTCGGGTTTAGGGTTTCGGGGTAATACTATAAGCAAAAACAATGGTAAGTCAGTAAAATGCACATTCGTAACACTAATAACAGCCATTTTCATCAGCATAGCGATTGTTTAGGTTCCTGAGTAGTACCCTTTTGCCCTTTTTACTTTAGGGTCTCCGTATTAAAACAGAATAGTATGAAAAAGGGTACCCTTACTATAAGGGGGCTACCCAGGAGCCTAGTTGTTTACAGTAAGATCACTGGAAGTGCCTGTTTACAGACAAACGACTCCAGAAGTCCATTTCTAGCTGTCCAGGCCGCTCCTGCAACTAATTGTGACCCTGATTAAGCTGCTTAATAGAGGGGCCGAAATAATTAGAATAGGGGTTTGGGGTCCTTATTATAACTATTTTAAAATTCCTGAACTTTTCACCGTACTAAGTCTCATGACTCTTCGAGTAATTCAGCTTGTCAGCTTAAGGTTGCTCAGCTTAAGGTTCAAGGACCAAGATCCAAGGACCTTACTCACCTTCACTTGGCGTTCTTCTGGCTGGCTCTTAGGACTTTAACTTATTGGGTTCTATATAACCATTATCAGGAGGCTCAAAGTTTAACTTTTAGGACGGGTTCAGAAGTCAGCCAAGTTCAACTCTACTAAATGTCCTAAACCAAACTACCTATACTCACCTACAATTGCTGCTGTCCTGGGGATTGAGGGCATGTCGGTTTAAGATTTAGGGTTACGCAATCGGGATCCGTTCCTTCTATGCCCGAGCCCGAAATGCCAAAGACTCTCCAGCTTATGCCCCGAAACCATTTACCCTACATCCCGAATCCTTGAACCCTGAACCGTAAACCCGGAACACTGAACCTTGACCCCCCCCCCCCCAAATAAACCGTAAACCCTGCACCGTGTTCACGGCCCAGGGCCCCCTTGGTCCTAAACTCCAAACATCCTAAACCCTAGACCGCTAAACCCACAGACCGGGTTTAGTTTTCGGGGTTTCTGGCTTTAGGCTTAGGAGAACTGGTGCCCCAATGAAACTCTTCATGGTGGCCGAAATTCTGCCGCAAAACGAGATATTTTTGAGACAAACAACTAAACACACAAATGTACGGCAACACGCTATACAACTATGACAGTATATGACAGCTCTTAATAAACCAAATCCCTTAACCTCGCACTAAAAACACATGACTAAAAACACCTAAGCCTCTTAATGACCCCCTTTCGACACTGAAGAAGCCCTAAACCAAAGTTAACGCAATAAACAGTAAACGACCATGACAACCGTGCAAAAAAGACAACACCCTAGGCCGGAGCAGCTCGTCCAGCCTGAGTACCGTCCGGGCCAGAGCACCGAAATCTGGGTTCTTGTTAAAGAGACTTACACCAAGTTACCATAATCAGGATCCCATATTATTTACTATATAGCTGAAACCTTAAACCCTTAAAGGAGCCCTTATAGATCCCATAAAGGAGCCCTTATAGATCCCTTAAAGGAGCACTTATAGATCCCTATCTTGGTAGCATTAAACTAAAGCCTTTAGCAAGAGCACCGACATGTTCCGACTTCGGGCCCGGTTGTGCACCGTTTTGAGGGTGAGGGGCCCTAACACTAAGAGTCCATGTGCCCACATGGGTGGTTGTCAAAATTAGGGGTACCGTATTTCGGGGTCCTTTATAATAATAAGGATCCTACTATTTGGGCTGCTTTCTTAGGGTCCCCTATTTTCGGAAACTCCCACATAGGTTTAGGGCTTTAGCTTAGATAGTGAACGGGGGAACTTTAAACTTTTTGGCCTTATATATTAGCTCTATCTTAGAAAGTTTGAACTTTTTGGGGCCCGGTTGTTGAAGAAGAGAGTTAGGGTTTAGGGTGTATACTTTGGACTTTCACACAGTTGTCGCGGCCTTAAGGAATAGCGACAGATTGCAAATTCCGGGGGTTCTATGGCGAGGCTCGTGGGTGTACAGGGTGCTTTTGATTTGTCTAAGGTTAGAAGTAGGTAGGGCTTTGCGACATTTTATATTTTCCCTTATTGGGCTTAAGAGGATCTTATTTACTAATATTTTTCAAAGGCCTTAAAAGCCCCACCTAGTAGAAGTATGGGCCCCTAGTATGGGCCCTTAGCCCTTTGAAGGGGCCTTAAAGGGTACAAAGAGGGTATATATTGGGTATGTAAGGATCCCAGGCTTAAGGGCCCATACTAGGGGCCCATGGTTTCAACCTAAGATTTTGTGGGGCGTTGTCGTTGTACCTTGTCGAGGGTTGGAAGCCCTCAGGATGTTTTGCAAGTTATTTAGGCCTCTACTTGGAGGATCATGGGATCTAGTATTTACGTAGGATTATAAGTATTTATAGGTATAGTTACCTTAGTTATAACTAGTTATAACCTTAGTTACTAAGTCCCATTCAAGTAGATTGCACCCGTTCCAAATAGTTCGGTGACACTTGGAGCTTGGATGTGTGATTCTTTGGGTTGATCTACAAAGCTAAGGCAAACTAAGGATCCATGTGCGCATAACCGCACGGGTTCATCTAGCAGGTTATATCATGATTTAACATAAACACAGGGTCCATGTGCCCATACAGTATGTACTTAGTTATTATATAAGGCTTAGGTTCGAAATAAAACCCTAAACCCCTAAACCCTAAACCGTAAATCATACAAGGGCTTTTGGACCATAACATGGTCCTTTGGGCTAGCGGAAATAACAGGGCTGAGGCGCCCCTTAGCAGTCCCAGAGACTCAAAAAATCGCGTTGAGGGTTCCAGTAAGGCATCCGCAAGGGTTCCTTCGAGGGATCAAGAAGGGATCTGTGGGGTGTAGGGTTCGGGGTACCCAGAGACTCCAATATCCCTTAATTAATGAATATTCCTCAAATAGGACTAGGGCCTACGAAAATGTTAAGGTACATTCCGTAACTAAGGGATATTGGAGTTTCTGGGGTCTAGAGTGGCAGCATCCAGATAAGGGGGATAATTCGACTAAAGCTTCTGAATCCGAAGCCCGCCCTAAGGGTTCAGGGTTTAGGGTGGGACCCAACACTAGATGCACCTTCATCCCTAAGCGGTCCTAATATCCTAAGCCCTAAACTACCCTAAAGCTCTAAACCCTGAACCCCGAGCCCTTGTGTGCATTTCCGGGCTCGAGCGCGCCCAGCGCCAAGATGGACGCCGTCGAGACAACCAGTCGCCCTTTGCCCGGGTTACTGGGGCTGAGGGTCGACTAGTACATACTTTGGCCTTAAAGTAGTCCCTATATAGGTACTTTGAGGCCAAAGTATATACTTGGTATTTCGGTACATGGACCCTCAGGGTGAGGCTTAGGGTTCAGGGTTTAGGATGTGTGTGTGTGTGGTTTTGGGGTTTTGAGTGTGGGGTGTAGGGTTTATAGGGGTTTTTAAGGGTGTAGGGTTGATGTTTAGCAAGAAGGGACAGATTGAACCTGGGGCTTTCCTGAAGAGGATCCAGGATCATCCTCAGGGTTTCATGTGTCTGCAGTATACGGTTTTAGGGTTTAGGGTTTCGGGTATATACTTTCTCTTTCAAGGTTTAGGGTTTAGGGTTTAGGGTTGAAAGTTCTTGTCGTGCCCCCAACTACCTTCTATGATACCCATGAGGGCTCTATTGGGGTCCTGGTAGAAAAGGATCCTAAACCCTAAAACCTGTGACCCTAATTCCTACTCCTCAACCCTAAACCCCTAAACCCTAAACCCCTAAGCCCTAAACCCTAAACTCTAAACCCTACTTCTTGGTGTCTTGCCTTGCTACTTAGTAGCTGAGTGGATACACTTTACACTTTTTGGGATAATATTACCCACTATAAAACGGAAAGTGTACACCTTTTGGGGCTTATGCACTCTGCAACTAAGGCTAGCACTTCGTCTTGGGTCGCAACAACAGGCCCTGGGGCCTCCAGGACCCAGAACCCAGAGACTCCAATATCCCTAGGGATCCTTAAGGGTTTTTGTAGGGATCCTTAAGAGGTTCCTCTAATAATCAGGGATCTACAGGGTTTAGGGTTTAGCGGACTCCAATATCCCTTAACTAAGGAATATGACTCCAATATCCCTTAACTAAGGAATATACCTCCTTAGGTCCTTAAGTTATAGTAGGATCCCAAATATGATTTAAGATATATTAAACCCTAACTTCTAAACCGCGTAAACCCTACATAAGACCCTAAACCTTGAACGCGGATCCCTGAGGTAAGTGGCAACTACATCTCCGTGTGCGCGAACTTTGCCTCGAGGATCATTAGAAGGCCGGCGCTTCACGAGCACGACTGTCATTGCTTTTAGCCTAGGGTTCTTTAAATTTAAGTTCTCTAAAGAGTGTCACGGTTCCCTTGAAGGGCCCCGAAATGGTTTCCTGTTGAAAGGGTTTAGTTTTTTCGGGTTTTGGACTATTTCCAGAAGCGTCCCAAGCACCTACTTTGTAGGGCTAGTTTAGCTTCAAGTATCTTGGTCCGTGTAAGTATCCCCTTATAGCTAGGACCCGCGGGGGCTCAATTTTCCTGGGAGATTACCTATCCATGAACTCTGAAGTGTATGAAAGGCATGGAACCCAAGTCCCGAAAACATAAACTCTATTGCTCTAAACCCTAACCCCTAACCCTCCCAAGTCCTACAAGCCTTACCTTTACAGCTTCAACTAACGCCCCACAACTCTCCTACAGGGCCACACTGTTTAGGCTTTAGGTTTCGGGGCTTAGGGCTCTATGAAACATAAGAAATCCGAACAAAACCTCCAATGTGGAAGCCTTGCAGCACCCTCAAACCGCCATCTCCATGAATTTGTATAGTACCGGATTGGAGAAATCTGACTTAAGACAGCCCATCAGGACCCTAAACTCCAAAAGCCTAAACTGAGAACCCTATGAACAAGAACCTTTTAAGAAACTACCCCTAGGGTCCAAGTACCCAATAATCATGTGCTATCCAAAACACTAACCTATACAGAACTACTAGCCCAAGACCGAGTACCTAACTATTGGGTCCTTTGGACCCATACCCTAAGGCTCAAAATAGCCCAAAAGCCTTATATACTATGGCATTCGGGCCCAAAAGCCTTATACTACGAGTCCTTAGAGCCTAGAGCCTTAGGGTTAGGGTTAGAGAAGCCCTAAACCCTAAACCGGACATCGAACCCCTGTTGCAGGACCTGTCAAACGGTCCTGAGATGCATGGCCGACGCGTCCATGGTCCCAAGTGTTTGAGCTTGGTGCTCCCCTGGCGCCTTCGGTGGCGTTTAAGTGTTTAGGGTGTAGGGGTTTAGGGAGTTTAGGGTGTTTAGGGTCTAGGAGGTGTAGGGTTTAGGGAGTTGAGGGTGTGCAGGGTGTAGGGGATTTGGGGTTTAGGGGGTTTAGGGTTTACAGTATAGGGGATTCAGGGAGTTTAGGGGGTTTAGGGTCGAAGGAAGGGCTTTGGATATGCCATAAGCCTTACAGCCTTACCCTAAACTTCGTAAATTGGCCCTCAACGTCTCAACCCGGGAGCGTAGGTTCTTGTTCTTGTGAATGCCCAAGACGAAAATCCTTAGTAGCTGAGTGGATACACTTTACACTTTTTGGGATAATATTACCCACTATAAAACGGAAAGTGTACACTTTTGGGGGCTTATGCACTCTGCAACTAAGCGCTCAAAGCTTCTGCAGCCAGGACCTGCAAAAGAATACCTAAACCCTAAACCCTAAACCCTAAACCCTAACCCTAAACCCTAAACCAAGCGGCCCTGAACCCCAAACCCACCCAAACAAAGCCCCAAAGCCACGGAATGGTTGTATCCAAAGTCGCTATAGAGCTCCTCAGGCCCGAGGCATCTCTTTGGGCTTTTACGGGTTTCGGGCTTGGGGTTTAGGGTTAGGGTTTGTTTGGGGCTTAGGGTTTAGGGTTTGCCGAGGCAGTACAGTTACAGATGAGGTATGCAATATATAGTTACCTCTTCGTGCATGTTCGATTAAAGTGCGGCTAACCGATCAGTGCCTCATAGGCTCCTACCCCCCCCCCAACATACCCCCCAGTAGCTCTCAGTAGCTCTCGAGAGCAATTCCTTGTCAGTGCCCATGAACCTTGAAGCGCATTGCCGGAACACCAGAAACCCTACTGTCGCAAAGGCCAATGCCAAACCCCTGTGAACCTTCAGTTGCTACGAAACCCTCGGTGATAGGGGCGGGGTTTGATACCTGGGGGCTCCCCAATGCCAAAACTGCTTGCCTGTAGCCCCAAATCCTACAACTAGTAAAGTAGGTTATCTCCCTTGCTTAATTAGTTTTTGGGCCTAACCCTTGTCTAGTGATTCAGGCTTCTAAGGGCATTGACGCCTGAATGCCTTGAGGGTGCATGACATGAGTCTTGACAGGGTTGCTGATCCGTGCAATATAGGGGCTTAAATAATTACTAACACTATTTTGGGGGCTCCTTAGTATAAATACTATAATATACCCCAAAACCCTATTCAAATTATTAAGGCCCCTATAGTAGCCCAACATTTAGGGGTTCAGGGTTCAAGGAGGTTGCCCTGAGCAATGGGTGAGAAGCGGTTTAGGGTTTAGGGTGTTGGTAGCTTGGGCGTGCGGTTTACTTGCGCGCATTGTGTCGTCGTACAGTGATGTTTACAAAATTTTATGTTGTAGTGTTTCCAACACCAACCTACAGGTGGTAGTGCACTGGTCTGGCAACGAGTCTAAGCCGGATAATCCCGCAACCTCTTTTGAGACACGGCCTCAATGCGCGAATTGCTCCAGTAAATCTGCACAGGACCAACGATCATCAGAATGATTTCGCCATGGCTGTCGAAATAGACCTCCCACAGCATGAAGCTGAACGGAAACGTATCCTCAAGAACCCAATAAAGTTCACGGCCAAGTCAGTAAACAAAGGCGCTGAAGTGTCTTGGACGAAACTTGGCGAGGCACAATGTAGAGCAATGGAATCAGCGAAACAGCTGGATGTCTCCACATTGTTGAAAGAAGCCGTACGCGAACGATATCGCGGAGTGATACCCGCAGGGAGATTGATTCGCATGAGGTGGGTGCTAACCACCAACGGATTAGATCATCAGCCGCAGAAGGGCAAATGCAAAGCTCGACTGGTCCTGTTAGGGTACAGCGACCCTGACCTACTAGAGCTCCCGACGGCGGGACCGACGATGACAAGACGCCCCGTCAGGTAGTACTCGGCCTCGCCACACATCGGCGACGGGGCTTGTGGAAGGCAGCCGGACCTGTTTTAGAGTCTAGTACAGCTTCTAGCTTCTAGCTTCCTGAGCAGTACCCTTTTTGCCCTTTTTATGTTAGGGTCCCCTGATAAAAACCGAATAGTAGGAAAAAGGGTGCCCTTTTTGTCAAGGGGCTACTCAGGAACCTAATAATTAACAAGAGGTCTAAACCTCAAGTGCACGAAAAGTCAAAACCTCAACTAGTAGACTCAAGGCTCAATTCGATGGTCAACCGCTGCCCTGTCGGAATCCCGAAGTCCTAAGCCCAAGAACCTAAGCCTTAAACCTCAAGCCCTAGATCCTAAGCTTACCCCAAGGGTCCAGAGGACCCAATAATTAGGTACTCGGTTTTAGGATAGTAATTATGTAATGTAGCTTAGGACTTTGAAGAGTATATGATTATTAGGTACTTGGACGCTTGGGGTTAGGGTTTAGGGTTGAGGGCCTTAGGCTATTGGGAGTTTAGGGTTTAGGCTTCAGGGTTTGGAACTATTCCCGTAGCCCCAAACCCTAATACCCAACAGGGTCTAACCCTTTCAACGATAGGTGTCCGGGATCGACACGTAATCCCCACACCCAAAACCCTAAAACCTGAACCCACAACCCTAAACCCAAAATCCTAAAACCTAAACTCAAAACCCTAAACCCAAAACCCTAACACCCAAACCCAAACCCTAAACCCAAAACCCTAAAACCTAAACCGAAAACCCTACACCCTAAACCCTAAACCCCTGAACCCTAAAACCTACACCCCAAGCCCTAAACCCTCGTCCCCAAACCCTGTAAACCCTGAACCTTCGAGCTGCCGAGGCTGGTGACGGTGCTGGCGAGGCCACTGGGCAGCAGGGTTTGAGTTTTATGGGAGTTTCCGAAAATCTTAAAGGGGTCCTTAAAGGGATCTATAAGGGTTCTATAAAGGGTTTAGGGTTTAGAGTTTCCGAAAATTAGGGGTACCTTATCTGGGGTCCTTATAATAGGGATCCTACTATTTAGGGTACTATATTAGGGTCCCCTAATTTTCGGAAACTCCCTTCTGGCTTTACTTAGAGAGTGGGTGCCTTTGAGCTTTAAAATTTCCGGGCTTAGGGGTTCAGGGGTTTAGGGTTTAGGGTTTCGGCGTTAGGGTTTGGAAAGGATGGGATCTGTACTTCCCTAAGGCTCCATGTACCCATATAGTATATACTTAGCCCTTAAAGTACCTATATAGGGACCCCTTTAAGGCCTAAGTATCTACTATAAAGGTACATAGAGCCTTTGGGCTTGTGGGATCATGGGACATAGTAACCAGGAGTATAAATAAGGTAGATGTACGTAGAACTACTTATAGCCCCAATTAAGGTGGTACTTACTAAGTCCCATGCACCTCCAGGTAAGGTCTTTTAGGTTTAGAGTTCCGAGATGCTCAAACTTCAGGTGTTTCAGTGTCGGTTTGGGGCAAAGCATTTTAGAATCTAAGGAAGGGCTCAATGCATACTGTTTTGTGGGTTGGGGGCTACGGGAATCTGATGTTGGGGTACCATCGTGTTATACTTGCGTTTGGAACTCTTCCTGAACGGAACCATTATGAAATAAGAGTGTATACTGTTTCTCCCCGGTGCCAAAGCCGGAAAGACCCAGGAGATGAATATGCAAGAGCGGGTGGATTTTCTGTATCAGTTGCAGGAAGCGGCTACAACGCGAAGGCGTGGCCTCCTCGCGATCACCGATCTTTTGCAGCCGTCGGATACCGAGGAAATTCCGGAAGTCGAAAAGGAGCCCGAGGCTATCGAGGAGGTGGGTGACAAGGAGGAAGAAGCTCCTGCACCCGTGGGTATGGTGCCACCGAGGAAGCGGGCGGCACCGGCACCTCCGCCTGCTGCTGCTCCTGCTGCTGGCAGAACCAGACGCAAGCGGCGAAAGGGAGCGGGTGCGAAGTCAAGGGCACAGCAGAGGTTTTTTCGCCTTCGCAGCCTCAGCCCTTGAACATGCTGGACATGGCGGTGCTGTCGATGTGGTATAGGAGCAACGCGTCAAGGTCCGACGAGCTACCACGATCGAGGATGTGGCCTACTCCAAAGCCCAGTTTAGGGTTCTATGGGGGTTCTTTACATCGTTCCTTTTACAGGGTTCGATAAAGGTTACTACAAGGGTTCTGATTATACAACCCTATAGATCCCTTCTCGATTCCTTAAATGATCCCTTAAAGATCCCTTAAAGGAACCTTACTTCAAAGCCCAGGGAAAGCCATAAAAAAACGCCTAACGTCCAAAGCCTCACGGATCGAAGCCCGGAAGGCCAACACCGCATACCGCCAAGTTCTTGGGGTTGAGGGCTTAGGGTATGTTTAGGGTTTAGGGGGCATCGGTTTTAAGATGGAGGTTTAGAGTTTAGGCAAGGCCAGTTTTAGCAATACTCCAAGCCAAAACATCCGATACACTCCGAAAGCAGGCGATAGGGTTAAGGTCATGGGTTATTGGCCTTTCGTGCGTGTTCGATTTCGAGCGTGCGTGGTGTCATGTTCCAAGGTTTCTGTTGCTCTTAAGCTCTAAACTCAACGCAATAACCCTACTTATACACCCTAAGCCCCAAAACCCTTAAACCCTAAACCCCAAACTCTACATGAACCCTAATGAACCCCAGATCTCCGAACCCTTTCAAAGTCTCAGGAAGCTTTGAGAGGGCCCACATAGCACGTGCTGTACGTCTAACGTGATTATTCGGGGTTTAGGGTTTAGGGGATAGAACCCCTTTAAGGCCCAAGTATATACCGTTTAGGTATGCAGAAAGAAACGCTCATTACTACAGATAGAGTTGTGAAGAGAACCCTTCGAAGGAACCCGTAGGGTACATGTGGACCCTTGGGAAGATGCCGCAGCGCACCCTAAACCATAAACCTTTCCCTAAGGGTCCATGTACCCAAATAGTATATACAATGGCCTCAATGTAGTCCCTATTCAGGTACTTTGGGGCCAATGTATATACTATTTGAGTACATGGACCCTTAGGGTTTTCAATGCCAGACAGCATCTTTACAGGAGCTGAAAGCCCCGAACTACAAATCCTAAACCCCTTGAGCCCTAAACCGCGGCTCGTTGAAAAAACCTGAGCCACCGGGCTCTCATTATCCAAGGCCCCTTAGAAATTCCATAAGAAAGCAAAACCCCATACAAGCCCAGTTACCCTTCAACCTTAAACCCTACTAATTGTCATGAGTTGAAGAAGCCTAAACCTTAAACCCTTAACGGTCTTGGAAAATCCTAAAGACAACCAGGCAGACATTAGAAGCTGCAGACGAGCTCGTGGACGAGCCACGGCATTTGGTGCTTCGGGAAACTCGGCCACTCTGGGGGTTTAGGGGTTTAGTCCTAAACCCCAAACCCTAAGTCAAAAAACCCTAAACATAAAATAAATCCCACACCCTAAACGCCCTAAACCTGAAACCGTAAACCTTAAACCGTAAGCCCCCTCAAACCCTAAATTGTTCCTTCGGCTCCAAATCATGACCTCCACCCAGCACTGCCACACACCACAGCATACCAGGCAGTACCCCTAAGTTTAGCGTGTGCTTGGACCCCAAGCTAGTGATCTTGTCAGGGACTTACATAGGAAACCATAACAGGGAACCCCAACAGGGCAGGGTCCAGGAAGGGTTTACGTAAGGTTAAGTAAGAAACACAGAGGCTTTAATAGTTAGAGCAGAGTTCGAGGCATATTACCTCTAGTAGGAACCCTCTATACCACAAGCTCGCAAGAACACTGCTTGAAACCATATAAATACGCCGGGCATGGGATTCCCTACCTCCCCCCCCCCCGCCCGGGCCGGCCCTGGGTCCCTAAACCACCCCCCTACAAGAGTAAGAACAGCTCAAGTATAGCAACAGAGATAACAGTAACAATAGCACCATCAATAGCAATAACCGTCGCAATGGCTGCAACAACAACTACAACAGCAAGACACATAAATGTACATACATCCGTACATGCATGCATGGAAACACATGCAAACATGCATACATGTATACATGTGTGCATACGCACAAACACATACATACAGACATGCATACATACATACATACACACATGCATACATACATACTTACATACATACATACATACATACCTTACATACCTTGCATACTTTGCATACATTACATACATTACATACATACATACATACATACATACATACATACATACATACATACACACACACTCATATGTACATATAAAATTGTTTACACATATTGCACACACATGTGTATAGGTATATCTGCATACAGAACCAGCTATATCCATCTATAGATGTACTTCACATAGTATCTTATCAGAAACATCAAATATGTTTTGCATTATCATATGTATACATATATACATACATACATATATACATATATATATTTATAATTACACATGTCATATACATATAGATGTATGTGTGTATCAAGCCACAAAGCTTAGGACGAAGCGGGTCAACCGCTGGCGAACACGGGCACGGAGGATCCACTGGTCTGTGAAGACACGGAGGTTTCCCGACTGTAAAAGGGTTCGTTTAGGTTTTGGGGGCTTTTGCTAGACCTCAGGGTTTGGGGGTTATGGTTTAGGGTTCCCTGCAATGCTTCCTTCAAGGCTGTGAGGATTAAGGGGCGAAAGGTGAGGTTCAGTTTTTTTCTGGCTGCCTGTAAGGGTTTCTGTTGGAGACGCTAAACCCTAAACGATTCAGGATTCCTTTAAGGGGGGCTGTGGTTTTAGGGTTTAGGGTTTTGGGGGTTTGGAGTCGTGATGTAATAGTAGTAGAAGAAATCGTAGTGGCAGTAGTAGTGGTGGTCGTCGTCGTCGTCGCAGTGGCAATGGTCCTGGTCCTGGTTCTGGTCCCGGTGCTGTTGCTGGTGCTAGAGTTAGTAGTGGTAGTGGTAGTGGTACTGGTAGTAGTAGTAGTAGGAGGAGGAGGAGGACGAGTGCAGACAGGTCTTTACGAATTGCGGTTGTGGGCCGTTTTGTCGCGCTTGGGGCTGCTAGCTGACGCGACGTCGTGCTCGCAGAATGTTACAGTCTATTTTGGTGTTTCTGTCCAAGCATTTTGTTAGAAAAACTTGAGAGGCCGGAACACCGCGATGCTGTAGATTTCTTCCCTGCTCCTCCCTTCCCCTTCCGATAGAGCTCTGGTTTGGCTCGGTTTCTGGTTGTAGGGGATATTCGCCTGGGCTCCATGGCAGCTTTGCTAGTGCCCCGGTGTATCGTAACCCCGACTTACCTACTTCTATGAGGACGAAACTATTCCTTAGAGGGCTTCCTGTTACTAATTACGAAAGCATACCCAAGATCTTGTTCTAAGTATCAAGGTCCTGCTGTTGTAAGCCCGACACTCAACCCCAAGCGCTGTCATCCCTCTATGTCTATGTCCAACTCAACTCTCAACCCAATTGCGTTTTCGGCCCAGGATGGCAACCGCCGGGTGCCCTGCTTCGACTTCTCAACGGTGGCTCGATGTTGCGTTTAGGGTTTAGTGCCTAGTGTAGGGTTTTGGACTTTGTTTTTTGTTCTTTTAAGGTAACTACAGCATGTCTTCTGAGTTTTGGGCGATGGGCTTGCAAAGCATCGTGGTTTCATGATTGATGTTGAGTTCAGGAGTCAGGAGTCCACGTTTAATGTAGGGGCCTTAATAATTAGAATAAGGTTTTGGGGCCCATTATTTATACTATACTTATAATAAAGAACCCCCCGGAAATAGTATTGGTAATTATTTGGGCCCCTATGTGAGACAATCAGTTTGGCCCTTAGCCTCTGAACCTTCAGCCCGAAACTCCTAAAACAAGCAGAGCTCGACTTGCTGCTTCTCTTGGATCTGGAGGGCAGGCCAACCCGAAAAATCACATATCGAGTGTTTGAACACATTCTTTAGCACGGATGTTGGCCGAACGGTGCGAGGTATTGAGAACGTAGACCACATATATTATATACATACACACACACACGAGTGCCGTTGTTTGTTTTATTTTCTTTGTGTTCTTGTTAATGTCACGCTTGTGGTAAGTGTTCAGAATGTAAAACATGGTGTGTCTACACATACATACATATATAATACATATATGTGTATGCGTGTGTGTGTGTGTTGTTTAGACAAGTTGTAGATTGCTTAGCTGTTTTATCTGAGACCAGCATCCTTGGTAAACCCATACGCTTCGTCTGGATGCACGGTGTCAGACATGCAAACATGCACACGCAGAATTTCGTATTCATCATACATTGTCTTACATGTCACTGACTCTGCGTGCATATGCATGACGGCTAGTGCAACCCAGCGTGGTTCAGCAGAGTACAATATCGTGTCCATGAGATGATGTCTGGTAAACCGTGGATACTCAGCTTCCTATCAAGAAATACAGCCACCCGTACCGAAAGAACGACAGATGGCTCAAACCAGAAGAGCAGATCCTAGTTTAGAGCCTAGTCTATGGTAGGGCGGCCTTAGTACCCTCCTATGTCCTATGCTGCCAAGCCCTAAACCCCAAACCCCAAACCTTAAAACCCCCTCCCCCACCCCACACTTCAGAGAAGATGTCCCAAACTCCGAGCCAGAAGACTCAATCCCCAACTGCTAGATCCTCCTTAGAAACCCTTAAAGGACCCCTGTGAAGGAACCCTTTAAAGGAAGTCTTGAGAGTCTCTCTAGATCCTCCTTAGAGGTTCATGGGACTTTTCAACTGGGGTGTTTAGGGTTTAGGGTTTAGGGAATAGGGTAGTTGTACTTGTAATTAGCTATAATCAATCCAGTTCAGGTGATTATAACTATACTTACACGTCCCATGAGCCTCCAAGTAAGCCCAAACCGAGGTGAAATGCAAAGCCTTCACACCACAGCAGTGCAACTGCGACGCTGTGCCTTTGCAGATGGAGGGCCGTACACCTGAAACCCAGACCATAAGCTGTTGATCTGGTATGGTAGCCTAAAAGCTGGCTGAGGACATATCACGGACTCAAACTTCAGGGCCAGGTGTGCAGTTGGTATCATGCTCAACCTGCGACATGTCCGGACGACAGTTGCGGAAGTAACCCTACACCCTAAAACCCTCAACCCTGAACCGTAAAACCCAGCTAAACGGAGCTCCACAGACAGCCACTTTCTAGAACCATTCCGTAAAGCCACCGAGAGAGACCTTGGATATAGGTTAGGACGGTTAGGATACCCTATTTTCAGCGTTGAAGCGACCCCGCAGGGGTGTGCGAAAACAAAATTAGTCCGTGGATGCAATCCCGGACCAGATAACATTTGGCGCATCAGGGGGATCTTTACGAATAGGAGGTCTCCTCACCTTAGAGGAGACTTTTTCAGAAACAACATGAAACACTGAAGATAGTCTCAAGCTTAACTTCCTAGGACGTTATTCTGGATGCATAGCACGAGGCGTCCACGAACTCTGGTCTGGTAGTTGCTACCCGAACACAAAAGCGTGACAAAGTTAAGTATTTCAAAAGAGTGTATGTGTATAAGTTATGTTAGAAAAGTTCTTCGACGTAGGCTTCCTTTTGGCTTCATGGAATGTCCAATTACATCAACATCTGGTCGAAGCTGCGCCCCAAACCCTATAGTTTCTACTATAGGGGCCTTTATACTTACCGATATTATTTTGGGGGTTCCTCATTATGAGTATGGCATAATACAACCCAAGACCCTATTCTAAATATTGAGGCCCCTGCATTACCAGAATTACTGCAGAAAGCCACCGAGGTGCTTCCGATCTGCCTGACATCCTCTGGCAGATCTTCGCTGGCTTCCGCCATACGAAATGTGATGCCGCTTGCCAAAGAGTTTAGGGTTCAGGGTTCAGTGTTTAGTTTTTGGGTTGAGTGTTTATAGTAGAAGCCAGAAAGTTGGAACATAATTGCCCTCATACCTTCCAAGAACAGTGTTAACAAAAACCAGATTCCCTCGGTTCGTTTTAGAGTCCCAGGCTAGGGTTGCCCCAATGCACTCAATATCGGGACTTGACCGTGTAGTCAAACAGACCAACAGCAGNTTTTAGAGTCCCAGGCTAGGGTTGCCCCAATGCACTCAATATCGGGACTTGACCGTGTAGTCAAACAGACCAACAGCAGCAGCAACAACAACACGAGCTATTGCAGGCAACTCTCGCAAGCACTGTATTTACCAGAGATCTTTAATTTCCGGATAACTTTCTGGGGTTCACAAAAATCAGGGTTAGGGATCAGGATTCTAGCACAATGTTTCAACAAATCGTGCTCTGGAGAAACCTCGGGTTGATGTGGCGTCCAAGATCCAGTCATTGAGTGAGAGTTGGGAGTTGCGGCAAATTAGGGGTACCTTATTTTAGGGTCCTTATAATAAGGATCTTACTATTTAGGGTACTATATTAGGGTCCCCTATTTTCGGAAACTCCCAGCTATCTTCGCACCATGCGGGCGTGGTGGTGCCTGGCTACAATTCGGCTGGACGAGGACGCTGCTCTTCCCGCTCGCACCACCACACAATTCTAAGGGGTGTCAGCGTCACCGTCCCCGTGTGACCCTTGCAGATTACAGAAATGTTAAGTTCACCTGTTCTTGCGGCTCATCCTCCTCATGCTCGTCTTCCTGCTCTTCCTCCTCCTCTTCATCAGCCAGGTTCCTGAGTAGTACCCTTTTGCCCTTTTTGTTTTAGGGTCCCCTCATTAAAATGGAATAGTAGGAAAAGGGTACCCTTATTATAAAGGGGCTACTGAGGAACCTAGTCAGGATATGTTTCATTGTTTTGGCGATGCGGCAGTAACAATAGGTTTGATCGGGCTTCAGAAATCTGCGACATGTGAGTGCATTAGGCGAGGATGTGAGACATAACACAAGATAAACCCGAACCGTACTGATCGTATCACGGATATGCTGGCAGAAGTAAGGTAAATGTAGGGATATATATATATATATATATAGCTCTCTGATAGCCCTGGCTGATAATGTACAAGCACATGAGCTTACTCAGACTTGTAACAAGCGACCTCGTACCAAATCAGTATTGAACCCCATACAACCCTTCTTGGACCCCTCCATCATTTAAGGTGTAGCCCTCAGGATCCCTCCATAATTTGAGATGTAAACTGCAGTGGTTTCGGAGTCTCTGGAAACCCCAAACTCTGAACCCTAAAGCCCTATAGAGCTGTTACAGAACCCTGAAAAGGGCTTCCCTTTGCCCAGGTATACATTAAGGCCCCTATACCAAAGCCAAAGCTATCCAAAACCCCAGAAAGGTCCTTTGAGCAACCCGTATGCTCTAGAACCTTACGAGAAGGAAACCCTATTCAAATCGTAAAGGCCCCTAGTGTACTCAGAATCCAAGACCTTTAACTGGAATCCTTGCAGACCCCGTTACTAACACTTTCGACGAACCCGTCGGCAGAAGCCCGCTTCTAATTATGCCTATTTCCTTCTAAGTCCCTAAACCCTGGGAAGAAGAAGGGGTTCAAAAAAACGAAACCAAAACCCTAAACCTTTTTGCTTCTGCCCAGGTATACGTGCTGCGCTAGACCGGGCCATGCCTTAGACTTCGGCATGAACGAGAAGCACGCCCGGATTTAGGGCTTAGGGGTTTAGGGTTTAAGGGTTTAGAGTTTCGGGGTTTAGGGCTTAGAGTTGAGGGGTTTAGGGTTTAGGCTTCAGAGCCTTAGGGTTTTAGGGTTGTATGGTTTAGGGGTTTAGGGTTGTAGGGTTTAGGGGCTTTGGGTTTAGGGTTCAGGGCTTGGTATGTAGGGGGTTTTAGGCGGCTTATAGAGTTTGGGATTCGTTGCGGGAGCTCTTACGACTGCCGAGACAATCCTTCAGAGCTCTGGACACCGTAAGGGGCGTGAAGCCTAGAAAACATCACTTATATTTTCCCCTAGGATCCTCATCATAACTCTGGTACCGCTCATCGCAAATTGCCAATCAAGTTTTAAACCCTGTTATTAACTCGCAACTTCTCATCGGCTCCACCTGGCTCTACCTGGATCCCGCAACTACCCTCCTCTAGATTTTCCTCAACCGTTAGTCATTCTTTAAAGGCTACAGGCACCCTAAACCCTACCTAGAGGCTCATACCCTACCCCTTTTTCAGGATGCCCTAACAAGGTAGGGTATGAGCCTACAGAGAGAGACCCCAAGCCCTTAGCCATAGCTATCGGGCTTCTGGCACAGGCATGGGGTGTTCTGTTAGGAGACCTCCTTGGGTAGCCCTAGAGTTCCTCGGCGTAGGGCTCTATAAGGAGACAAAAAGGGTTCCTTTACGGGGTTCTGTACTGGGCATTGGAGTACCATACTGTAATACTTTTTTCTTAAAGGCACCATTATGGAATAACAGTTTATACTTTTTTCTCCCTGGTTACTTAAAAGACCAGTGTAAGGATTCTATAGTGGGGTTTCTGAATCTAGTATATAAGGGTTTGCAATCCCAAAGGTCAACCTTTGCTTCGCTTGGGTACTGGACAAGTAGGTTTAGGGTTCAGTCGGGTTCTAGGGACCAGTCAACCCTTGAATTCGGTTTTTTGAGGCATTTTGTGTTTCAGGGTATAGGTCCGCGGACAAGGGACTCTGTAACATGCTTCGTTTACAGGTTCTGTAGTGATGCTAGACGGGATCTATCAGGGTACCATGCATGATAAAGGTTTACCTAGGGCTTAAGGGTCAATGGGACCTATATAGAAATACTTTGGCATTAAAGAGCCGATACACTAGCCCCTCTCAACACCAAAGTAGAAATTTTTAGCCCAAAGACTATGTGGCCCAGGTCCGTGACGCTTACGACGACTGCTCCTCCCAGCAACCGTTATCTTTGGCAGGCCAACCCGATGCAAGGCGGCAGATTTGCAGGGAATTATATTCGTCATCAGGGTCATGGCCATGATGATGACCATGATGAAGATGCAGATGGTGATGATGAGGGTGATGGTGATGGTGATGGTGGTGGTGATCATGATGGTGATGACGATGATGACGTAGTGGCCGGGATGCACACCGGGGTTATCATCTCCAACAACAACAGCAGCAACAGCAACAACGACGACAACGAGAATGACTTCGATACCGACACTGACAACGACAATGAGTTCGACACCGAGACTGACAAAGACAACTATAACCACAAGTGCAATTACAAGTACAAGTACAACGACAGCAACATCAGCAGCAACGGCAACAGCCAAAGCAACAGCAACCGCAACCGCAACCGAACTGCAACCGCAACAACAACAACAACCACTACTACTATATACTACTACCACTACTACAGCAACAGCAACAGCAACAGCACAAACCACAATAACCAAACCATCGCAAAATCGCAATTACATTTTCCTGCGTCTTCACGAGAATCGCAATCATGGCAGCAGCGAGTATCATCACAACCATCACCACTGGCAATGATCACGGTGGTCATCCTGGTGCAGTTTGTTTTCCGATGTATGCTGCTATTAACCAGTCACGAAGATCAGTACATGTTTGGTGTTTCGTTGTGCATTGAGGGTTTCGGCAGGCCAAGATTGCTTGAATGGTTATGGGTATGACTGGCATGATATGATTCAGTTCTGCAGTCTGAACCTCATCTCCGCCCTCTTCACCCCTTTAACCTCTGCCGCCTAAACTTGAACCGAGGAACAGCAAATGCTTCGGCAAGGGCAAGTCCACAATCGGTGACTTCACTTTGCAAGAGTGCAAGAGCAGGCACAAGGGGCTTGGGTGTTTGGATTTTCAAGCTTTTGGGTCGAGGGTGTTAAATCTGCCGATATACCCAGTTTGCCTTTGACAGGAATGTGAGCCAACATCACCAGCAATGTGTTTGCTTTGTAGGCTACCTTAGCCTCTTCAGGTAATGTCTAAAAGCATTCCGACATGCAAAGATTATGAAAACATCCGAAGTATCCACATTTGAGACCCCGCAACACAAACTCCCAAGAGGTGCTTTGCACCCTGAGTTACATCTCCAAGCAAAGTAGGCAGGTAGGAGATAAGGTTCATGCATTGTGCACACTTTCAACGGATCACCACCAGTACCCCAACTGCCACTTCCACTGTGCTACATCCTACTTCGCAAGTAAGACAGGATTCGTGTAAAGGGTTTATGAGGGCTTGTAGTATACCAGCGTTCAAAATTAGAATAGGGTTGTGGGGTATAGCCACGTCTATATGTTGCTGTATGTACTATACATAAAAGAGTCTCAGTACTGGTTCTTCCGATCCCTGCGTCGTATGAGCCTGCTTCTCAGCCTGCGGTCAATGTCACTATACATCTTATTGTTGCTATGCACATGTGCTTTGAAGTTTGCCGGCAGCGCTGGCGTTTCTTCAACCCTCAACCCTACGATCTCTAAAAGCCCTATAGTATGCCTTATCAGAAGTTGAAAAAGCTTGTAAGCCCCTAAACCCCAAACAATAAGCCCCAAACCGTAACCCTAAACCCTAAAGCCTAATGTGTGTCCTTCCCTCAGCTCGTTATCCCTCAGCTGCATTTCAGGGTTCTGAAACTCTGCCGGGTGCAGATGACGGTCGCTGTGGACATTGGGCTGCTGAGTGGTAAGAAAGCTACGGTTAGGGTTTAGGGTTTAGGGGTGAAAAGGTGGATGTGCTAAGACTCCGAGCTCAAGCTGCACTTGGTGTCGGAAGAGGGCGGCTGTGAATTCATCAGGAAGTTTTCTGGATGCATGCACGCCAATAAAGGATTCCGGGGTGGAGCACGTGATTCACTGACTCTGCACTTCAAGCATGTGCTGCGGAAATGGTTTCTGCCGTCATTCTTTGTGACGGATCCGTCGTGACATGGGGTGAGTCTGCCTTTGGCGGTGACAGCAGTCTCGTGCAGGGCCAGCTGAAGAATGTACAGCAGTTGCAATCCACTCACTATGCTTTTGCTGCTATTCTCGGTCATGGCTCCGTCGTAAATTGGGGTGATGGTTGGTGTGACAGCACTGCTGTGCGGGATCAGCTGAAGAATGTGCAGCAGATCCAAGCCACTCGCAGCGCTTATGCTGCCATTCTGGGCGATGGATCGGTCGCGACATGGGGTGATTCTGACTTTGGTTTTGCCTGTACTGCTGTGCAGGATCAACTGGCGAATGTGCAGCAGATCGCATCCTCTCATGCCGCTTTCGCAGCCATTCTCGGTGATGGATCCGTCGTGACCTGGGGTGATACTGACTTTGGTGGTAACAGTAGTGCCGTGCAGCATCAGCTCAGGGATGTTCAGCAGATCCAGGCTAATACATTGTGTTTTGCTGCCACCTGGGCTGATGCTCGCTTCGGGGGCGACAGTAGTGCTGTGCAGGAGCAGCTGACGAATGTGCGGCAGATCCAAGCCACTTGCGGTACTTTTGCTGCCATTCTTGACGATGGACCCGTCGTAACCTGGGGTGCTGGGGGTGGTGACAGTAGTGCAGTACAGGATCCGCTCAAGAATGTGCAGCAGATCCAAGCCTCTCGATACGCTTTCGCAGCAATTCTCGGCGATGAAAGCGTCGTGACCTGGGGTGCCGCAGACTGTGGTGGTGACAGCACGGCCGTGCAGGACCAGCTGAAGAATGTGCAGCAGAGCTTTTGCTCCCATTCTTGGTGATGGATCGGTGGTGACCTGGGGTCATCGCGGCTATGGCGGTGACAGCAGTGCTGTGAAGGATCAGCTGAAGAATGTGAGATCCAGGCCTCTGATGTCGCGTTCGCAGCCGTTCTGGGGTGATTGTTTCTAATGTTCGTGACTTCAATGTCGTGAAGCCTCAGCTGACGAATGTGCAACAGATAGAAGCCAGTGGCGGTGCTTTTGCTGCCATCCTTGACGACGGATCGGTCTTCACCTGGGGTGAGGCAGAATATGGAGGTGACTGTAGTGCAGTGCAGGGCTGCAGAGTGAGCGGCAGATCGGGGGTTCTAACTGCCACAAGCTGTGGATCGGTGGTGAACCCTTGGTTATTGATCTAGGTAGGGCTTTGGGACATTTTACATTTTCCCTTATTGGGCTTAAGAGGATCTTATTTACTAATATAAAAGCGCCACCTAGTGATCGCCGTGGTGGTGGAAGTGGCATAGCATCAGCACAAGAATCCTGGGCTTCACCCAGAACCCAGTATCACCCTAAACCCTAAACCCCCTAAATCCCTTAACCGCAAGCCAAAACCGGACCGTCCCCTCTTCAACGCTAAAGCCCGAAACCCTAAAACCCTAACGCTAAAATAGCATTCCCTTTACGGGCTCCTTCAACGGTTTAGGGCCTATAGGGTAGGGATCTGTAAGGGTTTGGTTGCAAAACCCCCGATCTAAGGGTTCTACCCTCAGGATAATATCCGACTATTTTGCAGGGTTGGGTAATGTAGGAACCTGACTAAGAAACCCTGGGCCTATAACCCGTAAAATAGTAGGACTCATATAAGGAACCCTAATAAAGGCCCAAGGTTTCTTAATCAGGTTCCTACATTTCACAGGTTAGCTTACAGAGGTCTACCGCGCCCGCAGCACTTCACAAACCCTGCACCATACCCTTCTCGAAGAAGCTCGCACTTGCAATTTACCTTCATTGAGGTTTAGGGCCAAATGTGGATCCGAAAACCTACCGTTACGAGCGTTATATAGGCCCAATAATTAAAGGGTTCATGTCTGTCTTACCATATTATAAACCCTAAACCCTAAACCCCTAAACCCTAAACCCTAATTATAGGGTTTGGGGCTGCAGATACGGTAGTGGTTCACGGTTTTCGGGCGCAAGTTTTGCTGCGATGTGGCGCTGTAATTATCAGTGAAAGTTAACCCCATGCTTCCAAGGACCTTATAGTCAGGCCCTAGACCACTTAAGGACCAATAATAAGGTCCCTGGAAGACTGGGGAAAGATGCATCGAGCGCTTGGTGCTTTGCGATATGCAGCAATTGCCGGACTGCGGAGGGCCATCCCATAAGGGGCCAAACCACCCAATGCAACTCCGTTCAGGGCTTGGGCCAAAACTAACTCGATCAAATGAGATTAAATGATTATAACTTAGGGTTTGTTGATATGTCGATAGCATACATCCCCAACAAATCTACTATACTTATGCAGGCCCGAACACTGTACCAGATTAGAACCCCAATAAGCTTGAGGGTTTAGGGTGGTAAGTTCCTAAACCCGTAACCCTGAACCACAAGCCCCAAGCCTCCAATCAACCCTAAACCCAGCGTGGGGTACCCAGAGACTCCAATATCCCTTAATTAAGGAAAATACACTACATCATATTACGAATCCTACTATAATTTAAGGTATATTCTTTAGTTGAGGGATATTGGATATTGGAGTCTCTGGGTACATGTCATACCTTGGGGTTCCTTTAAAGGATTACTATAACGGTATTATAAGGGCCCCTTTAAAGGGTTCTATAAGGGTTTAGAGTTCCGAAAATGAGGGGTACCTTATTTAGGAGTCCTTATAATAAGGGTCCTACTATTTAGGGTACTATATTGGGGCCCCCCTATTTTCGAAAACGCCCAGCTGTCGGTCCAGGTGCGAGGACGACGTCCTACGACCCGAGGACAAGCGTAGAAACCCGGGGTCTAAGGTGTAGGGTTCTAGTTAGGGCTCCCTGCTTAGGGTTTAGGGTTCAGGGTTCAGGATTTACGGGCTCAGGATTTAGGGTTTAGCATGCGGCTTTTGGGGTAAAGGCTATATCTGTACACGATTAGAGCCCTCAGTTTCCAACATCCCAAGTAGGGTATTGTACATAGACTTCGAGCTCCAAAGCTTTCGGTAGGTGCCATTTGAGTATTCCGACCTACAGTGGACGACGGTTGTTCAGTAAAGCGGCGGCCTCGTTTGCTGGAGACCCCGTTACTGTCAGCATCCTTGCCACCCCCGCCCCTCCCTCAAGCAAAAATTCAAGCCCTGAAGTCAGGACACACAATGCAGGTTTCCTTTTGTTTAAGGAAGATCCCCTAAACCCCTAAACCCTAAACTTAAACCTTGGTTCTATTGTTTTAAGGAAGAGCCCCCTGCTTGTTCAGTCCTGCATCTCAGACCCACAGATTTGGTGCAAATGTTGTACTCAACTATCAAGCCTTGGGGCCGTAATCATGAGCCCACCCAATGTGACTATGACAGTGATTCCGAAAGACCAGCACGGCAACTCCCAGGTGACGGGTTTTCCAAATCTCCAAGCCTCTTAAACCCACTCCCACACCGGAAATTTAATGGCCAAAACCCGTGCAAGTCACGAAAACCATGTCAAACGCCATGCAGTGTTTGTAGAATCTTTGTGAACATAGCATTCCGTACGGGTCCATGTACCTTTGGCCTTGAAGCACCGATACATGACCACCCTTGAGGCCAAAGTGAACATAGGAACATGGATCCTGAACCCCTAAACAAACCCTAAACCCTAAACCCTAAACCCCTAACCCCTAAACCCTAAACCCCACACCCTAAACCCTCACGTCTGATACCCTAAAGGCTTCTACGCTTCTAGAAGCGTCATAGGACTTTTTTCAGGATTTCCGAGTACCCAGAGACTCCAATATCCCTTCATTAAGGAATACATATACCCTACATCATAGTAGGGATCCTACTATACTTCAAGGTATATTCCTTATTTATTGGATATTGGAGTCTCTGGGTACCCTAAACCCTAAACCCTATAGATGGCTTATAGATCCCTTAAAGGAGCCCTAACCTCAGGTATTCCTTAGCTTGTTGGAGTCTCAGGGTAGGTGTCCAAGGCCCCTAAGGCTCCATGTACCTTTGTAGTATGTACATAGGCCTTCAAGTACCTATATAGTGACCCCTTTAAGGCTTAAGTATCTACTATACAGGTACCATGGACCCTTATACCCTAAACCCCTACAGAACCCTTATAGAACCCCTTAGAGTAACCCTTAAGGAACCCCTACAGAACCCTTATAGAACCCCTTAAAGGAACCCTTAAAGGAACCCGTATAGAGCCCTTATAGAACCCCTTAAAGGAACCCTTAAAGGAACCTTAGCTTAGTGGGTACATGGAGCCTTTGGGGACAGGACCCGCGGACGACGAACGGAACCAGCCTGAAAGCCGCTGGCAAACAGTTCGAGGCACGTCCGGCAGCTCAGAGCTGGTCTAGGGCTTCCGTTAAAGGGATCTATAAGGTTCCTTTAAAGGTATCTATAAGGCTCCTTTAAAGGAATCCGTAAGGGTTCTATAAGGCTCAGGACCTCCAATCTCTTTGCTTTGCTTCTTATTGGCTGTAAACTCAACTGTTTGACTTTTGGGGTTCTTAGAAGGTAGTCGATTCTTGAAAGTTTCAACTTTTATTTCCTTGGGTTTTGGGCCAGTGAGGTTTAGGGGTTTGGCGGTTTAGGGCTTTGGGGTTTATACGTAGAGGGTTGAAAAGTTTAGGGTTTAGGGGTTTCGGGCGTAGGGTTTCTAAGTTAAGGGTTTACGGTTGTGTTGTGGGGGGGGGGGGGGGGNGGTTCGGGAGGGTTTGGGGTTTTGGTGGTTGTGTGGTTTTTGTGTTATGGGTAGGGGGTTGAAGATTTTTTGTTTTAGGGGTTTCGGGGGTTGTGTTTCTGAGGTTGGGGTTTGGGGTTTTGGTGGGGGGGGGGGGGCGGGGTGGTTGTGCGGGCGATGTGGACTTGCGAACTCGTTTGCTTAATGTTGAGAGGGCTTGCAAGGCTGATATCAGCTGCTGAAGTCCCCTGTTCCGCATTCCTGCGTGCTTAAGGCGCAATGCTCCGTGCCTCCCCTGAAATGACATGGAACACCGCACTGCTCTTTACAAGGACGGTAGTTCGCAGTGGAGCAGCTTGTAGGCTCCATTTGGTATTTTCATCAAGAGAAGTATCAATTTTTCTTGGGGGACTGCGGATCCAGGCTTTGGAATGGTTGGGTGCAGGGTTCCATGACACTCTGATGATGACACCTGCTGGATATGACAAAAGCATTATTTTTCGTATCATAACGGAGATTGCAATAAAGTATTGCTCATAGACATGTATTTTTATTACTAGCGGAGGTTGGTACATGTACTTCTTACAGCCCGTGGGAAACCAACTGCCTGCTAGAAAAGATCATGGCGCATTTCATTCGGTGATGTAGATCCCTGATTAGTATGAACCGCCTTTCTCAATTTAGTTGTTCGACCTTGCAGATGTCATGAAGGGAAGGAGTGTCACTAATGAGACATCTGCACGAATTACCCGAGCAGGTTTGCGACTCCATTCGCTTCCAGCCACACACCTTCAACGCCAGCGCTTTCGAGCACACAGGAACATGCAGTTGCTTGGCACGAAAGTTCAGGGCTTGGGCAGAGTGTGGGGGCGGGGGGGGGGTTTGGTGCTCAGAGTAAGCGCACAGCTGCTGTCAGGTTTCATCTACGAGACCGATGTTGAGTCGTGCGAGCCTGCATCGGGCACGTTGACTTTTTTCCGCGTCAATGAAACTGGGATCGAGTTGCCGAGCACGACGACTCTGTCGCCTTCATCAACCTTGAATAGCTCCGAGGTAGAGAAGATCTTAAACCATAGCGCAGAAACCTCTGAGTGATGCAGAGCTGGCGAACCATGCAAAAAAGCTGCGAAAGCTGAGTTTCCGACATTGCTTGTCAGGGTTATCCTAATTTTAACTTTCCGATATGCAACCGTTAGAAGGGTCTGACGTCACGTCTTTCGACACTTGAACAATAGATGCTTTGTCTGTTTTACTCGGGGGTTGTGTAACATCAGCTGCTGCTTCAATGCAGGCAGTTTCATTGGGGATTCGCTGGCATTGCAAACCGTTCTAGTGAGCAGTTGCAAGTTCCCAACCTGTATCCCTGAACCCTTAGCCCTAACCTCGTAACCTGAAGCCCCCAAATCGAACATCTACCCACAAGCCTGTACTCTACATCCTGGACCCTAAACGACAATTAACCGCTCTTTACCGAAACTCTTCATTAGTCGTCCGTGCCCTTAAACCCTAAACCCCTAAACCCTAAACCCCTATAGATCCCTTTAGAGGAACCCTTAGATCCTTTTAAGGGGAACCCTTGTAGAATCGTTTAAAAAACCCCTACACCCCTAAACCTTACAAAAGCGCCCAGGACGGCAGCAGCCGGCCCGGCCTGTTTGAGAAAGTGCGCCAGCAGAACACCCCATGGCCCTACTACCTTTCAAGGGTTCCTTTAAGGGATCTACAGGAGCCCAAATCCCTGAACCCCCAAGTGTCCTTCAGTGGAACCCTTGTGGTTCTTAATAGTGGGCATTTAGGGTGTAATAGAGGGTAGTTGGGGGCCCAGAACCCTAGAAACCAGTTCAAGGTGCAGAGTTCAGGGCCCTGAACCATAAATCCTTAGATAGCCTTCGAAACCCAAAGCCCTCATCTCCGAATCCGTAGAGCCCTGAAGACTAAACCCTTACTTAACCCTATCTAGGTTCCTGAGTAGTACTCTCTTGCCCTTTTTATTTTGGGGTCTCCTTATTCAAACAGAATAGTAGGAAAAAGGGTACCCTTATTATAAAGGGGCTACTCAGGAACCTAGCTATAAACCCGAAACTTGTAACATCAGACCCTAAACATCCCCAAACCCTAAACCCTAGACCTTAAACCTCAGACCCTAAACATCCCTAAACCCTAAAATGCCCGAAAAGCATATGCCAGGCTCAGACACCTCGAGCTCCAGCAGCTCCCGGCAGGAGGAGCGCAGCCCTTGCCCCAGATGTTTTATGGGTTTGGGGCTTTTGGGATTTAGGGTTTAGGGTTTAGGGTGTATGGGTTTAGGGGGGTTTAGGATTTAGGGTTCAGGGATTTGGGGTTCGGAGTTCAGGTTGCAGGAATGTGGGTTTATTGGGATTTTCGGGTTTAGGATCATTGTGTAGAAGTTCAGACATCAGGGGGTTCAGAGTGTTCTCGTCAAGTCCTGTCAAGTAGACATGCTCAAATCAAGGCTTCTCAAGGAAACGCTCATCTGAAGTTTAGGTCCAGGTTTCATTTGCATAATACGAGGGGAGGGTTTAACTCGCATCGTGTTGCGGAAGTACACATCTTTCGGCGTCCACCTTGCGGTCAAGCATTTCTGAGCCCGGCCTGGCATACACCCAAACATCAATCGTTTCGGCGTCACCTTGCGTTAAGCATTTCGGAGCCCGTTCTGGCAATACATCCAAACATCAACCGCTTCAGCGTCCACCTTGCGGTTAAGCATTTCGGAGCCCGGCTTGGCATGCATCCAAACATTGACCGTTTCAGCATCCGCACTGGGGTTCCGGTGGTATGGAATGGCCGGGTTTGCTGGTGCAGTCGGAGACTTTCTTTTAGCAGCTGTTGCTTTCAAAAAGAGTCTCGGTCACTATGTTTGGCCGGGAATCAAGGCCAACCAACCGTAGGCTTCGAACAGTGTATCGCGCAGTACACGTGTTTGGGAGATGAACGCCCGGTGCGTGAATCTTGGCTTGGCTTTTTCCTGCTCCCAACGGTAAGCTGCGAAAGTCGAGATTCGGTACGTGGTTTTCGGCTGCATCGCACAGTATAAGTGCTTCGGAGATGATCGAAGGGTATTTAGCTGCAGCTGCAGTAATGCAACAACAGAAACCAGCGTTTCGTGATTCGCTACCAAAGCGCATCAATGCCGCATCAAAATGGTAGCAGTCCGTGCCGAGAACGCTGGCGTCCGCTCCGGCAACGACCAACAAAATCCAGCGTCACCTTCGGGATTGAGGTTGTTGGGGTGTTGTGTAATTTTAACGCTACGCCGCCCGCCTCGGCTTGCCGGAGACCAGCACGGTGACAAAATATGAAACAGCAGAGCGCATGCAGCAGAAGTGGGAGGGAGGGGNCAGAAGCGGCAGGGGAGGCAGGGGCGGGGGGGCAGGGAGGGTGGAAAAAGCAGGTCAAGGGGGGGGTTCGTCCAAACTTCCGGACTGAGGGAGGAGGATTAGGTGGAAGGTACCTGAGTTAACCTCAATACGCCTGGGGCTGCGGATTCCCTGAAATGGCCTCCACCATGGGGTGATGCATATTTCTTCTGCGCCTTGATGTGTGTTAAACTGCCTCTCGTAATAATTATAATACTAATAATATTGGAGTCTCAATACGTACGACCTATGAAGAGTATCTTCTTAGAATCTCAAACATGCTCGGACTTGCACGATACCGCGAAACTGTAACTCTCAATAACGCAAGATAGCAAAACCAACATTCGAAAACAGCGATGTTCTAGCATGGTATACCTACCTCCTTGCTCAAAGCAAACCCTAAACCCCAAGCCTTAACCGCATGATTAAACCCAAACCCTCAACCCTGAAAACCCCAAACCACTAACCCCTCAACCACCTGCTGTAGCCATCCGTAACCCAAAGCCCCAAGCCCTAAACCCTAAACCATCCTGTTGTAGATCCCTGTAGAACTTCATTTCAAAGCCCTTAAAAGGAACCCCCCAGATCCCTAAACCCAAACCATGGCGAAACCCTTATAGATCCCGTACCGAATCCCAAGACGAAGCCTTGAAAAGGAACCCCTTAAGTTTAAGGAACCCATATAGCAGCCTTCAAAGGAGCCCCTCCAGAACCCTAAGAAACCCTAAACCCTAAACCGTCCTAAGCTTGAGGCCAAAGGAAGGGGGAGTCAGAAGGCCGCCAAAGCAGCGAGCGCAAGGGGCTCGGCTGCTGACTTTCCTTAGCCAATGGGAGGGTTTTAAGGGGAGGGTTTTTAGGGTTCCTTTTAAAGGGCTCTTCTGGAGGAGTTTTGGCGTAGGGTTAAGGGTTAAGGGTTTAGGGTTCCTTTCAAAACTAGGTTTCTGAGTAGTACCCTTTTACCCTTTTTTAAGGGCCCCCTCATTAAACCTGAATAGTAGGAGAAAGGGTACCCTTGTTATCAAGCGGCTACTCAGGAACCTAGCAAAGCTCATTTAAAGGGGTTTTAGGGTTCCTTCTAAAGGGCTCCTTTGGAGGAGTTTTGGGGTAGGGTTAAGGGGATGACTTGAAGATCTTGACATCGAGAACACGAAGAAAAGTCAGCCGCCGCAGATTGATGAGCCGGAGCATCTCAGTCGAATGATCGACAAGTTTGCCTCGGACATTGAACCTGATGAACCGCCTAAGGCGGATTCCGGACGACCCCCTGCCGGGGATTCTAAGATCCCAGATGGTGAAGGTAGTTCTGATCCTATAGTGTCAAAAGGAATTGAGAAGTTGAAGAAGGAAGCTACTTCGTTGCATCACATGATGACGCACATCCCTAAAAATCCCTATTGTTCGGTATGCAATCAGGCCAAGATGTACAAGACCCCAGGCTACAAGACTGACGGTGTTCGTTCCGTTGAGACCATGTTTAGAGTTCCAAGGGCTGCTTTCAAGGGTTTTGGGGCAGGTTTTAGGGTTCAGGGGTTTAGGGTTCAGGGTGATTTTCAATCTTTTTGGCCTTTTATATTTGGTCTGTCTTAGGAAGTTGGAACTGTTTGTGGGCCCGGGTATTGAAGCAGAGAGTTTCAGGAAGGGGTCCTAGAAGAGGTTAAAAAAGGGGTTCGGGGGAGGGTTTTGTGAATGTTAGGCTTAGGAATCGTGAAGAGGTCACTGAGGTCAGTAGGACTTCGGGTTTATACGGGGTCTTTAAGGCGGGGTCTTTAAGGGTTCGAGAAGAGGTTCTATTCTGAGCCCAAAGAAGGGGTGCAGGGTTTTCGGGAACCCAAGATGGGAACCGTTTCGAGGCATAAAGCCCTAAACACTCAGGATTTCCGGATATCTGGAACCTCCAGGATTTGCTGAGTTCAGGACTGTTTCAGGTCTTTCCGGTTTAGGGTTTGGACTGCAGACATCCCGAAACTTAAGGATAACCATCGAAGGGTCCGGGTGCCTATGTGGCATGTACTTTGCAACCTAAAGGTCTTTCGCAATAACAGGTACTCGATCCCAGTATAAACCCTAATCAGAAGCCTCCCAGCTCCTCCAAACCCCAAAGGGTTCAGGGTTGTGGGTTTTGGGTTTGGAGTTAGGGTTTATCACTAACCCAGCGATCCCTAAACCCTAAAACCCTAAAACCCTTGACCCTAAACCCTGAACCCTAAACCATCTTAAACCCTACAGATCCCTTATAGATCCCTTTAAAGGAACCCTTATGGACTCCTAAACCCAAAGCCCTAAACCATGCTAAACCCTAAATCCTGATTTGGCAAAGGAAGCTCCAGCGGCACCCCTTCCCTGATCACACCAACGGTGTCTAGCAGGGAGCCAAGACCCGGCGGTTCCGGAGGGTTCGCAGAAACTCCAATATCCCTTAGTTAAGGTATATAGACGTTAAACTCTAGTAGGGATCCGACTATAATCTAAAGTATATTCCGTAATTAAGGGATATTGGGCTCTCTGGTTCCTTCGAACGATCTTTTAAAGGGTTCCTTGACGTGTGTTGGGATTAAGTTTTAGGGTTTAGTCATGAGGTTTCCTTGCTTTCTGCTGTTCTACAGTGGGAGGGTAGGGCTTAGGCTTCAGAGTCAGGGGTTTAGGGGTTTAAGGGTTTCGGGACTTAGGGGTTTAAGGGTTTAGGGCTTTAGGGGTTTAGGGCTTGGTTAACGGTTTAAAGAGTTTTGGGCTTCAGGGTCGTATTTTTGCAGTTCATAGACTGACAGGCTTCGATAAGGGCTTGTTCAAGAAGTATTTGGTTTTCCATTATCACATACTCTCCAAAATAGCAACCTGCATAACTTCTATCCTAAACCCAAGTGGGTGGTTGTCAAAATTATGGCCCCTTTTCTAGGGTACCCTAAATAATAGGTGCCGTACTATAATAGGGACCCAAAAAGGGACCCTAATTTTGACAACCACCCAAGTACCTAATTCTTGGGTCCTTTCGACCCTCAAGGTAAGTATGGTGCTCTACAGATTGCGAGCCCCCTTTTGTACTCCGTAGGGCCCTGAACACAAAAGGTGTGTCTTTGGGAGTTCCTCGGTAAGAAATCAGGGTTAACTGTAGCACTGTAGCACTTCGGAGATGGATGTGGAACTTGGGAGGAGTTGGAATGTCTCAGACTCTTAGTAGCTGAGAAGTTAACCTTTTGCTTTGTGGGATTCATATACTCCCTAAACCCTAAACCCCTAAACCCTATAAACCCCTAAACCCTAAACGCCTAAGCCCTAAAAAGGTTAACCTTTCTTGAGGGTACTCAGCCCCTGACTTCTTTCGTTTCAGCTTCTTTGGGCCGAAGGGGCGAAGGGGGCGCCTAAACCCTACCTAGAGGCTCATACCCTACCCCTTTTTTAGGGTACCTAGTATTGTGGTTAGGATCAGGTGTATAGAAAAGTAGATACCCTAAAAAAGGGGTAGGGTATGAGCCTACAGGTAAGCCCTAAACCATAATAGGCCTTATCGGGGAACTCAATCTGGGAAAGCTTGTGTACAGTAGAATAGGGTTTTGGGGTGTATCGTACTATGGTTATCACGGTTATCATAAGGAACCCCCAAAATAGGATAGGTAATTGTTAATGCCCCTACATTCCAGGGTTCCCCAAAGGGTCATAGTTAACGTAGTACTAGTTACTAGTAGTAGCACGAATACGGTTTTTACGACCACGACGATGACGATGACTACTGCTACTGCAACTACTTGTCTTTTTATGGGTTTGTGATTGCTACTTGCCTGTGTCATAAAATAAGCGCAGCTTCTGTATCAGTAGGTTTGGACTCCTTGCAGCCCAATACGTGCCTGAACCAATATCGTTCCTCGGAGTTCCTTTACAAAGTGTACAGCTCCCCACAGCCCTCCATCCAGCCCTCTGTAATCAGCATTCTCGTATGTAACTCTAAACACTCATTCCTCCAATAACACTACGCCGCGTACATCTAAACTCTAAACTTTTGGCTCATACCTTGCGCCAGTTCAAGCCCTCCGCCCTAAATCCTCACCTTCAACCCTATACCGTAAGCCCACAACCCTTTTCCCTAAACACTTAACCAAACTGTCCCGAATTCTAAACCCTGAGCAGAGAGCATACTAGTAGCCTGAACAAACAGCTATATGATTCCAGGGTGTCCACGAGCCCCTTGTCACGGACACCATCACCTTTGCGGCGGCTTGCCCAAAGAAACAAGACCGGGTCCTGCGTGAGTTGCTTGCAGTATGACGCTGCATCTGTTCTGCGAGCCGCAAGTTCGAGCGGCAATCCCTTATGGGAAGATACGATTCTTGCCAACATGCCGAAAGACGCGCAATCTGGAGGCGTCCTTTGCGAGCAGTACCACCTGCAGCAGTACTGTCTCACCGCGGCTCGCTTGCTGCGGGTGTGGCAGCGACTCAACAAGGAAGTCGTCGGAGCAACGATGCACTGACGTTCTTCCCCTGATTGCCATTGAACTTGCCATCACAGCGCAGACTGATTTTTCTTAGTTGTGAATGATCTTGTACCTGGCCACTATGCCGAGCGCTTTCCCGGCCCAAATTCACAACCAGAGTGTGGGGTGGGGCAAGGACGCACGCTGGCAAGGCGCGTTAATGGCGCTGCAGCTCTCACTACGCACTAGTCATCATGGCCATCCAAGGCCCATATCCATATCCATGCATATATTTTTCCAGTCCACCAAGTTTTATCCGCCCCACAATTAGCCTCAAATCCCAGGGCCCCTGAACCCTAAACTATATTATACTGAAAGGCACAGCCGCGACAGTTAACCTCCCCCCGTTACGCGTCACACCACCCTAGTTGAATGCCGAGACCGAATCAAGAAGAAACAATATCCCCGTAGCTGTATACTGATGATAATGATTACAACATTCCCCAATCCCCAAACCGTAGTCTGTTTGTTCGTCCCTATATCAAATACTCTTGAATCCGCATACGATCCTACAAAGCCATATGCTGCCCCAACCCAGCCCAGGCGCCATCACCTTGGCGCACGAGCGGACCCAGGGGCGGGCGCCCGCCCATGGGGTTCCTCCCTTCCATGCCGCTGCCGGGGCCTGGGGCTTCTTCTTGTAATCCGTCGTAGCTGAGTAGGTAACTTGTTTATACTTGTTTCGGGTTTAGGGTACTATAAGGGGTTCCTTTAAGAGATCTGTAGGGTTCTATAAGGGCTCCTGGTAGCTGAGTAGGTAACCTTTAACCTTGCGGGGTTTGTATAATCCTACCATCATTGGACCATACTTGAAAAGGTTAACCTTGTTTGGGCTGGGGTACTCAGTCCCCTAAGTTTTCTGTGGTTGTTCAGACTCCTTATATACGATTCTCGCAGGTTTCTGTAACTGAAATCTGTTATATTCAGAAGTCCTGTCTGCGCAAAGAGCATCTCATGGTCCCGTGAAGGGTGTGGCCCATTTGGCGGTTTGGGAGTAGTACGACACTTGCAAACATTCCAAGCTTCTGTTGTACCTAAAAGCACAGTACCCAGAGACTCCAATATCCCTTACCCTAGGGCTCTAAGGACTCATACATTATGGCTTTTGGGCCCAAAGACCATACTATATAAGGCTTTTGGGCTATTTTGATGCCCAGGGTTATTTAAGGAATATACCTTAAATCAAACAGGGGATCCTACTATAATTTAAGTATATTCCTTAACTAAGGGATATTGGAGTCTCTGGGTAGAGCCACAGTATTTAGAGAGAAGATTCAATCCTCGTGGCACCAGAAAATCTTAGATCCCCAATACCTAACTTTTAAACTTTGGGGTTCTTATACTTTAGTAGGACTCGGAAAGTTTAACCTTGTATTTCTGTGGCTTATTGGGGTGGTAAGAAATTTCCCAGTGCGCAATGTGGAACGCGAACAATAAACAAGAAACAGGGTGTGCTGATCTTGCGCGGGCTTGGCTTGCAGAGTTAGACTGTGACCGTATTAGATTACCAGGCGTACCACTTACATATTCGGCCCTTGTTCGTACCCCTAAACCCTAAACCCTGAACCTGCACACTTGCTACATCCCAGACTTTGCTCAAAACTACACCACGAGCCCGCTGAGATTCGGATGTAGGGCTCACAGCTTAAACCCTAAATTGGCCTTACGCATAGGCCCCAAAGTAGTTCATTTTTGGGATTGCCTTATAGAATTCTATATATGAACCCCAAAAATAGGAACTACTTTGGGGGCCTATGGGTAAAGCCTAAGCCATCTTAATCCTAAGCCATAAGTCCTTAGCCTTAAACCCAAGTCCTGACACTCTGCACGGTTTGGGACTTGGTGGTTTAGGGTTTGGAGATATAGGGTGTAATGGTTTAGAGTTTATGGTTTAGGGGAGTTGGCGCGTAGTGGCTTAGGGTTTCAGTGGTTCGGGGTGCAGGGTTTAGGGGATTTGCGTTTGACGTTAGGGTTTTGGGATTTGGGGTTTAGAAACAGTTTAATGGTCAGGGTGTGACGGGCTTGGGTTTAGGGATAGTTAGCCCCCGCAACGATCTTGTGCAGATAAGCATGACGCGGGGATCGACTTTGCATCAGATCATGCGGGGAGTCATTTTGATGTGGACATCGAGCGGTGACACAGTCAGTTTTCTGACACTTAACGGAAGAACCCCATAGTGTTTGGGGAAAAACCCATAACACCCGATGTATAGATGTATACCACTTTGGCAGCTATTAAAAACCTCAGTACTTGAGGGGTCATGGGACTTAGTAACTGGTGTTATAAATAAGGTGGCCATACTTAAAATTAGTTGTAATCCCAATTAAGGTACTTATAACCTTACTTATCCCATGATCCTCTAAGTACCCTTCAAGCCTTGCAGAGAAAGGTCGGGCATGTCATGGATTTGCTGCAGACAACGCTCGCCAGCCAAGGCTCTTTCAGGGCCTGCGCTAGTCAAAGGCTCCATGTACCTGTAGAGTAGATACTTAAGCCTTTAAGGGGCCCCTATAAGGCCTAAGTATATAATTGCTATATAGGTACATGGAGCCTTAGGGCTAGTCCAGAAGCTGGAACACGGGGAAGGGATGATTAGTGCTGGGATTCCCTCATCTTTATCTAAACTTAAGACCCCAAACCCTAAACCTTCGACGGTAGGGTTCACCTCAACCCTAGAGAACCTCCTAGAGTTTAAGTGTTCCATATTCAGAGTTCTGCATACGCTTCCTGAAAAGGTAGATTTCGGGGAACTAGATTAATTATAAGCTTCAAGAAATAAGTTCGGAGGGCTGGTGAGAGGTAGGGTTTTGGGGGTTGCAGGCAGGGAAGGCTGTTGAGGGTCGAAACAATGAAGCTACTCATGAACCTTTCAGCAGGTACTCGTCATCAATACCCCAATCCGAAACGTTCCAACCCAAACCCCAAACCCGTTTGTGTTTCAGGTTCTGGACTGTTTCGGGGATTTGACTCATCCTCGCCATTCTTGACATGCTCAATATCCGTTGCCGACACCGCTGCCTATCATTGCCGTTTTGCTCCTTTCCTGAGCCTCCGAGACGTAAATTCTACGGAAGTCGTGCATCCCAAGCCCCGATCTTACATTGAGCATCCTTAAGCTGTGCTTGGAACCCCCACGCTGTTGTGGGTTGCTGCCTTGCTTGTAGGCTTTGGCAGCAGTTTGCACTTCAAGTAAAACTGTGTGCACTCCGAGCTACAGGTACCTGTATCCCCAAACCTACAAAATCGTAGGTTATGACCCCCTAATTAGAGGGTCTAACCCCTAAAAACAGTAGGTTTTGGGATTCCCAGGTAAGCCCTAGGCCCCTAAAGCCCTTGTGAGACCCTTAGACTTTATACAACCCGTATGCGACCTACAAAACCCTCTCCCTAAACCCTGCCTGTGGATCCAAAAACCTACCGTTTTAAGGGTTCTACGCTCTAATTAAGGGGTCATAACCTACCGTTTTAAGGGTTCTACGCTCTAATTAAGGGGTCATAACCTACTATTTTGTAGGGTTTGGGGCCACAGGTAAACCCTAAAACCATGAAGTCACCGATCGCTGATCCTGGTGTCAACTGGGGGCACAGGGTGCTGACAGTTGGGCGGCCCATCTGTCACATGGGAGTTTCCGAAATTAGGGGTACCTTATTTTGGGGTCCTTATAATAAGGATCCTACTATTTAGGGTACTTTGTTAGGGTCCCCTATTTTCGGAAACTCCCACATGAGTCAGTCCTCTCAAGCCCTGTGTTCACCGGAGTACTGTGCGTGATGTTCCGTGCAGTCGCATCTGTGTGAGATGACAGCTGTTGGCCACCCTGTGTTATTACATGGGACGGCTTGCAGCACCAATATCCTTGCACTTGTCAGGAGTTGCTGGATTGCCAGCAGAGCAGCATGTGCATGCAGGGAGCTGTAGCTGTGACATGCTGCAACCCTGTCGGCACAGGAGTTTCTCAGTTCTCGGCAGGTTTAGGCTAGCGCTGCGATCTTCTGAGATTGCTTGAGAGACAGGGCTTAACACTCGACTCTGTGACGTTGTGAATTCATAGCTGCATTCAGATTGGGAGCCTGCGTCCCAAAATTGTTTAGGGTTTGGGGGTTTAGGGTTTAGGGTTCTCGACATTCCTGAGCTGTCTGCTCTTTGATTCTCTCCGCTCACTCTTGGCTTTTCATTTCTTTTCTGCTTTTTGGCATCAGTCTACAGTGTTGCTTGCGTGAAGGGTGTGGAGTTCGGGACGGCTCTTTGAGGGTTAGGTTCTATGAGGGCTTTACATTTTATGACGGCTTCAGGTTCTATGAACTGTATTTTTGTTTGGCGTTGTGGGTGCTCAGGGGTTTTTTTGGTACAATAGCAGGTAACTGGAGCCGCAAGTAAGCCTTGGAAAAAAGAACACTATTGCCACTATTGCTGAACCGCTGAACGCTTCCTGCCAGGCGAGCTGCCTAAAGTCGCATCCGCCACGCACCCAGTGCAAAAGATAGGAGCTTAGATAATGGGATTAGTAATTCAGGTTATAGCTACCTTTATGGGGGTTATAAAGTAATTAACATAAGTATGGCTACCGCATTTACAGCTCTAGTTGCGCAGTTCCATGATCCTCTAAGTAGGATTTTGTGCGATATAGTACAATGTAGCCCAGCAAACCGTACAGGGATTCTCAGGTGACGCTAAGAACTAATCCCCGCCATTCACAGCTCAGCTGTAGACCTTCTCACGCGGTTTGTAGCTCGTTTGTCTGGCTACCTTTTTGTATCTGCCTTTTTGCTGGCGGTTTAGGGTTTAATTATGGTGGTTTAAGTTTAGGGCTTAATTACCAGGAAACAGATGATCCAGAAGCCATGAAATTGGCAGGGCATGCCGCGCTGTATCATTTTTGCTTTGTCGTCCTTAACCCACCAAGCCCTCCCCGTTAAGGTAGGAAGTCGTACTAAGGAGGCCGGAACTGTAGGGATGTTGGTTTTTTCGCATCAGGTAGGGCTCGAAAGCTGTTGCTTTGATTCGTTTCCTACTATAACTTAAGGTATATTTCCTTGGATATTGGAGTCTCTGGGAAGCTCCAGGAGGAGGATGCATGTTAGATATCTTACAATAATTTCAGGTATATTCCTGAATTAAGGGATATTGGAATCCTCCTGTCGACCATGGAGGTCCCATGCCCATGGACGCAGGTGCAGCGTATTGGAAAGGACGAGGAAAGAGGCCTTGTCCTTTTATACAAGCAAAGTCTTCAAGCTGAAAAAACAGCGCCTCGCTCAGGGGCTGAACAAAAGGCGTACATGGACGGATGGCAAAAGAACAACCAAGAAGACCAGGCCTGCCAGGCTAAAACCACGTCTGAACGCGCCGTGGGTCAGAGCCTTGGTAAAGGCCAAGCATTCATACATTGCATACACAGATCCAGTTCGATGCGTCAGGAGACATAGTCTCTTGGAGACAATTCCGTTGGTTCCGTAGACGGAACATGAAATTGGCAGGCTTGACACCATCGTTTTTTCGATCGACAAATGTCGCCCAGTCGATTGTGCATTGCTATCAGATCCTCTCTGGGAAGCTCCAGGAGGAGGATGCCGAAAGGCAGGCGGTTCTGGTGCATCGTGGATGTAGATGTCATGAAAATGAGCTTGGGTTTAGGGTTTCGGGAGCAGTGTATCAAATTTAGGGTTAGGCTGCAGGGTTTCGGGTTCAGTCGTCAGGGGTTTGAGGGTTTAGGCTTCCAAGGCTTCAGCTTTCAGTCTCCAGGTGTAGGGTTTTGCGGTTTAAGGTTTTAAAAGGCTTACGGGTTTTCGGTCCCGGGTTTGGGGTTGCCAGGCTTTGCTAAACCTAACCCTCTCCCCCCTTCGAACCCTAAATTGCCTTAAACCTTAAACCCCCTGAGCCCAAAATTGCCCAAGCCCCTACATCCTAAACTTCCCTAAAGGCCCAAACCCCTCAACCCAAAATGGCCCCCAAACCCCCGAAGCTAAAGCAAACCGCCCGAAACTACAGCCCTACCTGGGGATCCAGCCACTTACTGTTTGAGGCTTACCAGGCTTAGACTACGAGGTCAGAAGCTACTATTTTGTAGGGTTTGGTGTCAGAGGTAAACCCTCATAAATCCTTTATGGAACCCGTCAACTACGCCACTAAAGGAACCCCTTAAAAGGAAAGCTTAACTGCATGTCTATGGGATGCACAATTGCTAACCCTTAACCCTAAACCCGACACCCTGAGGCGTAAGCCCCAAGCCCTGAACCCCAAACCCCAAACCAGGGAAATTGGTTGGCCTTTAAGTTGAAAGCGGCAGACCCTATACACACCCTTTAAAAGTCCTTATATGTAGGTACCCAGGGACTCCAATATCCCTCAATTAAGGAATATTCCTTAAATCATATTAGGGATCCTACTATAATTTAAGGTATATCCCTTATAATTCCATTTATAGAAACCCTTATAGATCCCTTCAAGGAACCCTTTAAGGTATATTCCTTAATCAAGGGATATTGGAGTCTCTGGGTATCCTTGAGGAGCCCTTAGGCCACTACTAGGGTTTAGGGATTAGGGTTTAGGGTTTTGGGATTAGGGTTTAGGGATTAGGGTTTAGGGATTAGGGTTTAGGGTTTAAGGTTTCGGGTTTAGGGTTTAGGGCTCAGTCCCACCAACCTCCATCTTTGTAGTAGCCTTGCAGAAACCTTTAATGGAACTCTTATAGAACCTTTTCCAGAGCCCTTTGTAGAACCCTCCAAGGAACATGAGCACACCCTAAACCTCTAAACCCCTAAACCTCTAAACAGCTAACTCCTAAACCTCTAAAGCTCTAAGCCTTTAACCTTAAGCCCTAAACCTCTAAAGCCCTAAACCCCTAAACCCGAACCCCCAAAACCCAAGTGCAATGGGCCTTTCAAAAGTGAAAGGCCCATTGCACTTTAGAAAAAAGACTCTAACCTACCACTCTCCAAGGTGAAAGCGGAAGACCCTCCTTCGGCCCAGCATGGCGTTTGATTCCCAGCATCATTCGGTGGGTTCTGCAGCTCCTCATACGGGGTTTAGGGGTTGAGGGTTTGGGCTTTAAGAGTTTGGGCCGTGAGGGGTTGGGGTTTAGGGTTAAGGGTGTGCGGTTTAGGGGTTAAGGGATTTTAATAAGGTATCTGGGTTTAGGATAGTAGTTATATAGGTTACTACTTTGGAGAGTATGTGATTATTAGATACTTGGCCCCTTGAGTAATACAAGGTTTGGTGCGGGGTTGCAACGCTTATGTTTGATTGTTATATTAAAAACTGCAGTGTCATGAACTGCTGGTTTGTGGGTTTTGGCGCTGCAGGTATACTCCAGGCACCACAAGGCCAACATTGGTAGTTGGAGTTAGACCTTCAGCATCGACAAGGCTTTGCCAAGACTCCAAGCAGTAGACTACAAAATCCGATAGAAGAAGCCTTCTACACACCCTATAAGACCGTTTCAGCACCTGTAAAGCCCTTCTAGATCCCTATCCCTAGTGAAAGCCTTACAAATCCTTAACAAAAACATAAGCCCTAAACCCCTGAACCGAAACCCCTAAAGACCTAAACCCCAAACCCTGTGAGGAGCTTCAACGCATCCCCTCGCTGCAGACGTTGCTGAAGCAGAGGACTCAGTATTAGCAAGGTAAGTTTCTAGAAAGGCGGTTCTCTAAATTAGGGTCCTTGTTTAGGGTCCCCAAACTGTGCGGCACCCTGATAAATAGGAGCCTGAAAGGGACCTCTTTAGAGAACTACCTAGATGGTTTCAAAGTGTGAGGAACCTCGCAAGTAATGTAAGGCGGGGGGGGGGGGTCCTCATTATAAATACAGTAAACTATACCCCAGAACCCTATTCTAATTATTAAGGACCCATGGCAAGGCCAATGCTGCTGCACTGCAAGCCTGGGGGTTTTTCATTCGCAGAGACAGCGGAAAACACCAATTGGATTTTCTGTAATATAGGGGCCTTTATTAACTAGAATAGGGTTTCGGGGCCCATTATACGATCATTACATTAAGGAACCACCAAAATAGTATTGTTAATTATTTATGCCCCTGTAGTAGGCTGGGTTGTATAAGGTGTTGGGGCGTTTAGGGTAGGGAAAAGTTTAGGGTCTAGGGTGTTTGGGTTAGGGTTTGGAGTTTCAGGATCCTTTATATGGTTTCCATGGGCTGTATAGGGTATTGTACGCAGGCCTCTTAATTGTGCTGTTTGTGTTTTTTTTCCGATTGAGGTTGAAGGAAAACTTGTGGCTTCGATCGCCTACTATTTTGTGGGCTTCGGCCCTGCGCATAGCCTACTCTGTTGTAGGGTGTGAGATCGCAGGCATATTCCGACAAATTGGCGCTTGACATAAGGAGTAGTTGCACAGAGCACCGATACCATGATGGAGACAGTAGTGCTGCGAAGGACAGGACACGAAGAGCAGCCATGAGCAGGCCTGCCCAGCAATGTAGATCCCAGATGAACAAACCCCATGAGGACTGCAGCAGGGATCTTGACATTAACGCGCTTACTGGAAGGGATTTTATCAAGTTTGTTCATGGCTTGGTTAATTAGGCGCCTGTAAAATAAAATCAAACATGCCGAGCCCTCATTTCTATCTTACCGCGGACCAAATCTTAATCGTAAGCCCTAATGTAGGAACCTGATTAAGAAACCCTGGGCCTATTACCCCAAAATAGTAGGATTCATATCAGGAACCCTGATAAAGGCCCAAGGGGTCTTAATCAGGTTCCTACATTAAGCCCTAAACCCTAAACCCCAAATCCCTAAACCCTAAACCCCTCAACCCCTAAACCCCTGAAACCCCTAAACCCTTAAATCACCTTAAAGGCACACCCTTTTATGGGACCCCTTAAAGGATCCCTTAACAGCACCCTTAAACCCCCTACAACCTCAGAAGCGAGGATCAACCCCAACCTATGCACCCCAAAACCCCTCAACCCCTGAACCCCAACCTATGCACCCAAAAATGGAAGACACGACGCCGCCAAGGCTCCAGGACGGAGATTTGGACGATCTTCTGGGCAGGCCCCGTGGCGCCCTGAGGGTTTAGGGTTTTATGGGGTTTAGGGTTATTTAAGGTTTAGGATTTAGGGTTTAGGATTTAGGACTTAGGCTAAGGGTTTAGGGTTATTTAGGAAATATGTTTGTTTTTGAATGATTCTATCGGGGTCCTTTACCCCCTCATCCCCCTCAACACCAAACCCTTAACAGCGCATAAACCCCAAACCCTAAACCCTAGACCCCCTAATCTTGATTCCTAAACCCTAAACCCTAAACTTAGTAGCTGAGTGGATACACTTTACACTTTGTGGGATAATATTACCATATATTACCCACTATAAAACTAAAAGTGTACACTTTTTGGGGCTTATGAACTCAGCAACTAAGCCCCAGACCCCCGAATCTTGATTCAAGCAATCTCCTGGGCAGGCCAAGACGGCCCTCAGACGAAGATCCCGGCGGGGAAGAGTCCGAAGGCTTTCCCATGAAATAAGGGTTCCTTTCAAGGGATCCTTTATGGGATCTATAGGGTTTAGGGTTTGGGGTACCCAGAGACTCCAATATCCCTAAATTGAGGAATGTAGCTTAAATCATATTGGGGATCTTACTATAGTTTAGGGTATGTTCCTTAATTGAGGGATATTTTCCCCTATTGGGCTTGAGGGGAATCCTGATCCTTAAGCCTAAACCTTATGCCTTATGTAGCGGTTTAGGGTTTAGAATTTAGGGTTTAGGGTACTATCTGTTACGGTTTGAGCGGGGTACTTTAGTGCCATAACTATAGTGCTAGTATATACATATGGGCCGTCTGCATTCAGGGTTGTCAGGTGTTGTAAGGTTCGGGGATTCCCAGTCCTACATTTTCGCCGCGGGTTGCATTGACATTGCGGGCAAGGTTCTGGAGCTGCAGTGTGAGTGCTTCTAAGCGGTATGATGAAGATGACAGCCGTTGAAGTCTGCAAGGATTGCCATGTTTTTTTGTCAGCAGAACGCTAAGTGGGACTCTGTCCTGAGATATAGAGTGCGGTGGGTAATCACAGGGTGGAACGCTTAAAGCGGTAGGTTTTGGGACCCTGAATAAACTCTAAACTTTGGAACCTGAAAACTCAATCCCAGTTCCCTAGTCCCAAACCCTAAGTTCACGTTGTGGTGTGCATGCTTGGAGGTTCATAAGACTTAGCAACTACTGTGTAGCTTTATAAATAAGATACCGATACTTCAGCTACTTCTAGGCCCCAGTTAAGGTACTTTGAATTGTACTTGCTAAGTCCCATGAAGCCCCGGGTAATAGATCATCACTTTCCTAGACCTCCTTAACTGATGCCCTAAATGCTTGAAACAAATGCATCCATGAACCCTGATCCTGAAATCCCACTGGACTCATGCTGCCAAACCCGAAACCCTTTTCTGAATGAAATATGAAAGCAGCCCGTATCAAGAAGCCCTAAGAAGGTAGGTTTTGGGGAAGGTTACAGATAAACCCTAAACCCACAATCCATTTAGCCTTAAACCCTCAGCCCTAAACCACTACACCCTGAACCCGTAAGCCGTGAAGCCTTCAACTCGTTTAAGACCTACATGTGAGTTCCTGGCCTTTAACCCTAAGCCCTCAAACCCTAAAGCCCGCGAGCCCTCAAACCCTAAACCTTCAACTCTACAAGCCCTGAAGACCTAAGCCCTCAAGCCATAACAGATCCCTGATAGGACCCCTACAGGAACCCATTAAAGAAACTCTAAACCGGAGCCCCGCAGCTTATCTCCAGGTATCTTCTCTTCGCCGCACAAGAAGCGCAGCAGCGGGTGAACGCCTAAGGTTGACGCTTTAGGGTTTACAGTAGAAGCGTAAAAGTTGGAAACCCAATAGCCTTAAACCTTAAGTGTAATGTATGGGGAATCCCAGCACTATTTGGCCTTAATCCGTTTTCCAACTTTATTGGCTTTACTGTAGGGCTTTGGGTTTAGGGGTTTAGGGTTCAAGTTTAGAGTTTAGGGCTCGGGTGCAGGTTTGGGTTTAGGGTGAAGCGTTGCTTAAAGGGCCCTGAAAGGGTTACATAAGGATTCTGATTCTTTATAAATGGTTTAGGGATCAGCGGTTTAGAGTTGGCGTTGAAGGTTTATAACGGTGTTAAAAAAGCTATAATGTTATCGCTATTGCTATTTGGTAGGAGCTTTTTATGAGTTTGACCGGACTTGTTGGAAGGTGCATGTGCGGCTGTAACTAGCTTGCGGGTACGTCGACATAGCTATGACATATGATGCAGGTGAAACTATTGTGCGTCTAGTCTAACCTTCACTATCTAAGCCCCATGAGCCTTTTCATGCGAGGCCTTTGATTTAGGCTTTGGATCGGTCACGGTCTGAGGTTTAGTCCTACGTCTAAGGACCCATCTGCCCATACAGCATTTTCTTTTGCGCTGAGGAGGTTCGTATGTGATGACTTCAGGTCCAACATAACGTATACACACCTCTATAAATAAATACATACACACGTGTATAAACTATGTGTATATATATATACTGGTTACGATATGGGTACAGAGACCCTGGGGGTAGATTGGGAGTTTCAGGATTTATGGTCCAGCGTTAAAGGGGAACAGTCGGGAGTCACAGACTTAATTTGACTTAATGTAGGTTCAGGGATGGGGGTTCACTTGGAGGTTCATAGGACTTAGTAAGATTAACACTACCTTAAGTGGGGCTACAAGTAATTGTAGTTGAACGTCACGTTGTTTACGACCCTAGGTATTATTAGCTTTCATGATCGTTTTAAGTAGGGGCTTGATGAACTAGACATTGAGCTCCTGAAGAGCTCCTCAGTATAATACCACGCACGGTTAAGGGTTTAGGGAGAGTTTACCACTTACGTTAAGGCTCTAGGGAGAGTTCCCCATTTTTCTCATAGTACACGTAAAACCGCCCAACATGTAATTATTCAGGCTTCCATAGGCTTGGAGGGGGTCAGGTTCAGGATGTTCAAGTTGAGGTCTCGGTGGACTTGGCTGTTGTTGCTGGTTTGGGCTTCGGGGTTTGAGGGTCACGGTTTCTATTAATGCTGGTGCTGTTGCTGCTGCCGTTGTTGTTGTTGTTGTTGTCGCTGCTCGTGCCGGCTTGGCCGTGCTATTTGCATAGTCTGGTGCCTATGAGTCCGGGTTTCTAGCATCTTGCCTTGATGCGACTACCATTTTTTGCAGCTCCTTCTTGCACATACAGATTTGTGTACTATTCGACCGTGTTAGCTTAAGATCGAGTCTCGTCATGACATATCATTGCTTGCAGTGTAATTATCTTGCACTGACATGTCTAGCTTTGTCTGGATAATCTCTATTCATGTACCAATTCCCAGACCCGATTCTGTTGTTTGGGGCATTATAATAATATAGGGGCCTAAATAATACCTATACTATTTGAGGGTTCCGCATAATATACCCCAAGACCGTATTCTAATTATTAAGGCCCCTATATCATAGAGCCCTTATAGATCCTCTTTAAAGGAACCTCTATTCTAATTATTAAGGCCCCTACATTAGGCTTTAGACGGGTCACCTCGACAACGATTTTCGGGAGTGAACGCAGTGTTTGTTAGCTAGGGCTAGGGCTTACAGGGTTCGTGGGGTGTGTACCTTCGCATCCGAAAACCTACCGTTCCAGGGGTTAGACCCTCCAACTGAGGGGTCATAATTTTCTATGTTTCAGGGTTTGGGGATACCGGTAGGGCAGACAGGGTTCGTAGGGTGTGTAGGGACTATCTTAGATAGTGGACGGGGGAACATTAAACTTTTTTGGCCTTATATATTAGCTCTATTTTAGAAAGTTTGATCTTTTTGGGGCCCGGTTGTTGAAGACGAGAGCTATAGGGCATGCAGGAGTTTAGGACCTAGCCGCGCCTCGTACTTAAACACTTAAAGCCCTAAACCCTGAAAACCCTAAACCCCTAGACACTTCTCACTGAACACTACTTTCAAGCTTAAAGCCCTAACAGTTGAACCCTATAGAACGCCGTGCCGGAGCTCTTACCCCTAGGGTCCAAGTACCTAAAACTCATACACTCTCCAAAATCCTAACCTACATAACTCTTTTCCTAGAACCGAATACCTAATTGTTGGATCCTGTGGAACCTGGGGGTTATAGAACTCTGAGAGAATTTCTTAAAGCCCGAAATAAATCCTCGACGGAGGCCGGCCCACTCCCGCGACCGGCACGGCAGGCGCTTGTGAATGTATCTCAGGGATTCGGGGTTTAGGTTTGCCTAAAAGCTCATGCGACTTAGTAACTTAGTAACTAGAATTGCTTGAAAAAGGTACGCATACTTATAAGTACAGTACTTACAACCTCAGTTAAGGTACAAACAGCCTTACTTACCAAGTCACATGAACCTCCAAGTAGGGGTGTAGGCTTTTGGGGGTAATTCGGGTTGGGGTTTAGGTCCAGCTCCATCCGTTCTGGGGGAAGGGTTCAGGGTTTAGGGGAGACCAATCTGAAGTTACAAAAGGGGTCGGAATAATTTGCCTCTTACAATCACAAAAGTATTTGAAGCAGATGCAGGATAATATCCCACCAAAACCATATTCTATTCATTAATGGCCCCTATATGAGGCACCTCAAACTAGGGGTCGAGTATGACCGTCTAGGTACACCCGAAACCTCTTCCAGACCCCTATGAGGTTAATGTGGTCGCTGGTCCTTGGTGAACTCTAGTGCTCTTAGGGAATTTCATCAATGAAAGTTCTGTCATCATGAAACCCCAAGGGGTTACCAAGCATCTTGTTGACTTCGTTCTAATTGCATAAATTGAAGTAGGAAACAAGCGTTGAGGCCCTTGAAGAAGGGAGGACCATTAGGGACGGCGGTTAGGGTGTAGGGTTTAGGGGTCTACACTCAGGTTCTTGGAGCTCATAGTTTGGGTGCTCGGTTTCAACTATTCATCCATTTGGGGTTGTGGGATCTTTCTTGCCCGCATGTCCCATCTGAAGGAGTGTATCAGTGACGCTTTACCATTTAGGAAGGGTCTTGCAGATTTGGCTTAGAAGAAACCGTTGATCAGCGAGGTCGAGTAAAGGACTGCTACGGGTAATACTTTGCTATGCCGACTATACCCTTAACCCACTACTCGCTTATTGAGGCCCCTATATTAGTTGAAATTCCTTCGGCTTGGAAAGTCTAGTGGGCAACATGTCGATCACGGTGGCAGTTGGGTTGCTTAGTGGCAAGACAGCTTCTGTGACTGCCGATTTGGATGAAGAGGTTGGAACACTGAAACGTCGGGCACAGGCCGCACTCGGAGTCGGACGGGGGCGGCTGGTGGGCTCATCTGGAAGCATTTTGGATGTACGTGCACCGATCAAGCGTGCCAAGCTGCAGAATGGTGATTCCCTGACATTGCATATAAACAGAGTTCAAATCCAAGCCAGCGGCGCCGCTTTTGCTGCCATTCTTGGCGATGGCGCTGTTGTGACCTGGGGCAGTGCTGTCTCTGGTGGTGACAGTAGTGCTGTGCAGGATCAGCTGAAGAATGTGCAACAGTTCCAAGCCAATGGCGGCGCTTTGGCTGCCATTCTTGGCGATGGCTCTGTTGTGACCTGGGGCAGTGCTGTCAATGGTGGCGACAGTAGCGCTGTGCAGGATCAGCTGAAGAATGTGCAGCAGATCCAAGCCACTAACGGCGCTTTTGCTGCCATTCTTGGAGATGGCTCTGTTGTGACCTGGGGCTATGCTCGCATGGGTGGTGACAGTAATGCTGTGCAGGATCAGCT
>BGNK01001448.1:46035-76479 GCA_003297005.1 Symbiodinium sp. clade A Y106 | reverse complement strand
GCCATTGTTGGCGATGGCTCTGTTGTGACCTGGGGCGCTGCTGTGTCTGGTGGTGACAGTAGTGCTGTGCAGGATCAGCTGAAGAATGTGCAGCAGATCCAAGCCAATGGTGGCGCTTTTGCTGCCATTCTTGGTGATGGATCCGTCGTCACATGGGGTCATCCTGTCTGCGGTGGCGACAGTAGTGCTGTGCAGTGTCAGCTGAAGAATGTGCAGCAAATCCAAGCCAGTGACTCCGCTTTTGCTGCCATTCTTGGCGGTGGCTCTGTCGTCACATGGGGTTATGCTACGTGCGGCGGAGACAGTCGTGCTGCGGAGCATCAGCTGAAGAAGGTGCAGCACATCAAAGCCACTAGCAGCGCTTTTGCCGCCATTCTTGGAGATGGATCCGTCGTGACGTGGGGGAGTGCAGACTTTGGTGGCGACAGTAGTGCTGTGCAACATCAGCTGAAAAATGTGCAGCAGATCCAAGCCACTAACGGCGCTTTTGCTGCCATTCTTGGAGATGGCTCTGTTGTGACCTGGGGCTATGCTCGCATGGGTGGTGACAGTAATGCTGTGCAGGATCAGCTNAATGTGCAGCAGATCCAAGCCACTAACGGCGCTTTTGCTGCCATTCTTGGAGATGGCTCTGTTGTGACCTGGGGCTATGCTCGCATGGGTGGTGACAGTAATGCTGTGCAGGATCAGCTGAAGAATGTGCAGCAGATCCAAGCTAGTGGCGCCGCTTTTGCTGCCATTGTTGGCGATGGCTCTGTTGTGACCTGGGGCGCTGCTGTGTCTGGTGGTGACAGTAGTGCTGTGCAGGATCAGCTGAAGAATGTGCAGCAGATCCAAGCCAATGGTGGCGCTTTNGCCATTGTTGGCGATGGCTCTGTTGTGACCTGGGGCGCTGCTGTGTCTGGTGGTGACAGTAGTGCTGTGCAGGATCAGCTGAAGAATGTGCAGCAGATCCAAGCCAATGGTGGCGCTTTGGCTGCCATTCTTGTCGATGGCTCTATTGTGACCTGGGGCGAGACTCGTGCAGGTGGTGGCAGGGATGCTTTGCAGGATGAACCGAAGCCTGTGTAGACTGTCGGTTTCTATCTCACCGTCTTTGTCCTGCTAGGTGGTGTTCGCAGAGACCAAGATCTACGCAAGCATGAGAAAAGCAGCATGTGGAATCGCAATGCTGGGGGCAAGACGGCAATACTCGTGCTTCCTTGCACAGTCCTTAATACTAACAGTTTTGTGGACCCGAGGTCCAAGCGCTTATATGATTTAATTACAGTTGGCTCCCTTCTGTCCATATCCGGAAACCCATTCTAGATCCAAGGTTCTTCATGCGGAAGATAGCGAGCAGAGATCTGTCTCGGTTTTAAGTTCGAGCGGTTTAGGGTTTTGGGTTTAAAGATTACCTTCAGCCGGGTTTCAGCTAGCTGTAAATTTTGGTTTGAGACTCCCGCAAGCACAACGAGAAGCATCATTCGTCCTAGCTTTGTTTTAGTTTCACGAGATTGTTCGGCTTATGATCCCTATAAACTCTGTAAAGACCTTGTATGTCCCACAGTCCTTGAACACTCAGCCGCCAAACTCGAAACTCCTAAACCTGGCATCTGGCTCGGAGACTTCAAAGTGAAACCGAAACTCGCGACTCCCGAAGCAATGATGCCTATAGACCCTAAAGCCCAACGAGTAAATCCTCAACCTAAAGTTTTAAATTCTAAAGCCGAAACCTTATTCCCTAAACTGCAGATTCTCACCCTTGGCGTTTAGGGGTTCGAGAGGATGCACTGAATCCTGAAGCCCAAGCCCCAACTCCCTAAACCAACGTTTCACAATCCCAAACCCTAGAACCCTCACTGAAACCCCAAAACGATTACATCCTACACCCTAAACCCATGGAGTGACTTATTGGAGCATCCTAAGATTATGAAGAAGGAGGGGAGGGGGAGGGAGGGGGGCTCTCGGTGTGCCTTGCATAGAATCACACATATGTATATACATATACATATACATGTACATGTACATGTACATATACATATACATATTCATATTCATATACATATACATATACATACATATAATATATACATATATATATAGAGAGAGACAGAGATAGAGATAGCCTGGGTTTAGGGGTTTCGAGATTTGTGTTGGAATCCGTTCTTGCTGTATTCCGACTATACTAGGTTACTAGAGTTAGGATATTTCTCTACATGGATTGAGGCTCTCATGAAGGAATGAATGCATGCATGCATGTAACTACATACATTCATAATTATATTTGTATATATATATAAGTAGATAGACAGACAGATAAACAGATATATATATATATGCTCGTATAGGTATAGGTCTAGGGTATAGAGTATAGGTTTTAGATATAGGTAGAGACATAGATATAGGTAGCTAGGTAGATGGAAAGATAGTTAGATAGACACTAAGATAGATAGGTAAATAGATAGCTAGATCTAGAGATAGAGTTAGAGATATAGAAAGAGTTGTGCACCTGGATATGGATATGGAAATTTATTTGTCTGTTTATTCGCTTATCAGTGTTATCCATTATGTCCTTTCTTTAAGAGCTAGTGGGGTAGTAGCTATGGGATGTCTCGCAGGGTGCGGCACAACTGGAATGCTGTGTTGGCCTCAGGCTTCGCCGTTCCAACGATCCTTCATCTGATGCTAGCCGCTGTTACTGCCACTACTACATGCGACCTCCTCCTCGACAAAACTAGAGCTGCTACTACTACTACTAGTACTAGTACTAGTACTACTACTACTACTACTACTGCTACTGCTACTGCTACTGCTACTGCTACTTTACTACTACTCCCGCTGCAACTGCTACTGTTACTGCTACTGCCACTGCCATGGCTACCGCTACTGCTATTGCTACTGCTCTTGCTGCCGCTGCTGCTACCGCTGCTTGCTACTACTACTACTACTACTACTACTACTACTACCGCTGCTGCTGCTGCTGCTACTACTGCTGCTGCTACTACTACTACTACTACTACTACTGCGAACACCTTTGGCACTACTACTATCCCTATACCTGTTACTATCATCCATGACCGTGGTAAGGGTTTCAGGGCTTCACGGATTGACGGTTTGCTGCGTTGTCCGGCTTTTGGTTTTAGGGGTTTGAGTTGCAGGTTTTGTGGGGTCAGCGGGATCGGTATAATAGTAGACAGTTCGATAGATGGATAGATAGTCATGAGCCTGAAGGCTCGTGGGTGGAAAGCGAGGGGGGGTTGCGGTAAAGATCAGTTTTGTTGTATGTAGACATTTTAGTTGCCGCACCCATACACCCCAAACCCTAATTCTTATAATTAACCCCAGAGCCCTTAGCCAGAATTCCCATAGTCCTTTCAGTATGGTCACTAAACCCTAAACCCTAAACTACTATTTGGGTACATGGACAGTTATTGTGACACCCGTATAGAACCCTTTAAAGGAGCCGACTTTAATCCCTAAACCTTTAACCAGGATTCCCATACTATTGGGGGTGGGGTATATGGTACTATGCTTCTAATAAGGAACCCCCCAAACTAGTATTGGTAATCATTTAGGCTCTTGTATTAGTCCTAAGCGAGGTGAGGATTGAGACGCTGTCACTGGGGATGCGGCACCTGGACCAGAGGCAGGCGTGTGAGGCTTTTGGTTCGGGGCTTCGGGTTTCATTACTGGTTTAGGGAAAAATTACCTAAAGGTTTCCTTTAAAGGGTTCTATAAGGGATCTATAGAAGGGTTCTATAATATAGGGGCTTAAATAATTACCATTGTGCGGGGCTTCCTTATTGTAGTTATACTATAATGTGCCCCAATACCCTATTCTAATGATTAAGGCCCCTATATTCGTGGTTTAGGGAGTAGGGGTTTTCAAGCGGTTTAGGGTTTAGGGGGCTAAGGGTCTTGGGTTAAGGGTCTGGGGTTTAGGTGTCTAGGGTCTGGAGTTAAGGTTTCACAGATGTTGATGTTGTGTGTTCCAGATGCTCAAAAGGTCAAAAGATCTCCACTAAGGATCATTGATTCTATCGTATCCCAAAGGCCCAAGAACGTCAACAATCAGGCCCCCCCCCCACCCTCCGCCCCCCTGCCTTCCGCATGCAAAAACGCAAACAAACCAATCCTAGCCCAAAACCAATGAAATACCAAACCCATGCAGTATTACAGGGACCTTAGCAATTAGAATCGGGTTTGAAGGTATCTTATACTATAATTATTCAGGCCCCTACATTACGCAATCCTTAGGCAGGTTGGACCACGCGGGAGACTCTGTAAGATGGATCCGAGGTCAGGTGCCCTTGGTATAGCCCTAAGGGTCCATGTGCCCAAATAGTATACACATTGGCCTTGCAGTAGTCCCTATGTAGGTACTTTGGAGCCCCTGGGTAGATAATGTCGGAAAAGCTACATAGTCATGTTTCCATGGCCTCATCAGATAAGACCAGAAGGTACCCCAAATTTGCCCCAAACCCTCACTAAACCCAGCTGCAATCACATTTTCATGCATCCCAAAGCGTTAAGGAATCCATCTCTTCAGCCCCTATACCCAAAACATTAAACCCTCACAATCCCTAAACCTCTTTCTCATATGTCTTTACACTCTACTAGGTTTAGCCGGCAACGGCGATTTCCGGCTTTTTCGCCATTGCCGGATAAAAAGCGAATGTTTCCACTGCCTGGTTCAAAAAAGGGTTTGGGACCTGAGGTTTTGGGGCTTAGGGGTTAAGGTTTAGGGCCTGGACCTAGGTTTTGGGCCTTAGGCCCTGCGGTTGTGGGGCTCAGGGTTTAGGGCCTTGGGTTTAATTAAACAAAATGGTTTCTTTCTGGGGCAGTTGGCATGGATTCCAGTTGGTGGACTAGAAACTGCTCGATCTGGAGCTGCTGAACCCCTAATCCTAAACCCCGAACCCCCAGCCCCTAAATATGAAAACTTAACCCCCAAGCCCTAAACCCAAAACCGGCCGGAAGAATCTTTGAAGGTGTAGTTCTGAAGCAGCCTTGCCCCTGAAGTCGTCATCCAATGTACCCTGGTACTCTATATATCTGATCTTATGGTTCTTGAAGATTAGCTTATATGCAGATTTCACTGGGCTTGGGGTTAAAGGTTTAGGGCTCCGTCTTCGTAGTACTAGTGCTGTTACTGTTACCGCTCCTGTTCCTATTCCTTATTCCTGGTGTCGTCGTCGTCGTTGTTGTTCCCATTGTCGTTGGCAATAGTGGCGTTGTGATATCTATATTAATATAGTTTCTATTTTATTGGTTAACAAAGTTTGTGTCTAGGACTAGGACCCTTTAATGCGGAGACCAGAAAGCTAGAAATACACCCTAAGCATCCCTACATCGCTAACCCCTCCGTTCCGAAAAAAGAACTACCCAGTTTCGTAGGTTCACTAAATGGAGAGTAGAGGACGACATTCAAACCCTGCACGGTGGTGGTGGGTGTGGTGGGTGTGGCGGGGTGGTGGGGGTGGTGGGGGTAGTTCTGGAAAATGAACCCTGAATGCTTCAGCACAAAAGACGAAGGTCCAACGCTCCGCCCCCAAAGTGAAAACAAACCGAACACCTACCTTCACCCTGAAAATCCTACCGGTTTATGGTTCCGTATTATGATGTCTGTCTACAAGTCCTTAAAACAGTAGGTTTTTTGGGTGTTACCGTACAGTTACAAGCTGCTAGAACCACCCGGTGCTTTTGTGCCAGGAATGACAAGACGAAGCCAGAAAGTGAAGTGGAGGTCGGCCTCAGCCACACCAAGGGGTGTACGATTTGGAGAATTTGTAACAATATTGCCTTAGAGTTACTATCCGTATCTTCTCCTTGGCTCCCTATATACAGAGCTGTTTAGACACTTACTTAATTACGTTTGTATTTGAGTTGAATATATGATTACATATATACACATCTGTATACATAAATAAAAACATGAATATCTATCTCTCTCTCTCCCTCTCTATGTGTATATATATACACACATAATCGATATGTGTGTGTACATACAAAAGCAGAAAACATGTAGACATACCCAAAATCCGTGTTCCAAATATCGTTGTGGTTTGCAGTTTGGTGTTAGGATTTGTTGTTGCCGTTTCAGCGGGCTAGGATATCATGTTGAGGGCCTTGAGGGATTAGGGGTTGCTTTGTATGTAAGTAAGGTTTTGGGGTTCTGTAACATCTCCGCTTTGAGTAGCTAGAGATCCCCCCCCCCAAATGTCAAACCTTCATTCTCGCCAGCCTTGAGGCCTATGCCCCAACAGCCGTAAAGCCCGAGCTAAAATCCGCGATGCACCAACCCTAAACCTTACCTTCTAAATGGTTATAGACCCGCACAGAGCCTGTATAGTATAGTCCCTTACGTCCAAAGGACCCAATAATTAGGTACTTGGGTTCAGGATAGTAGTTATGTAGCTCAATATTTAGGAGAGTATATGAAGTAGGGTTTATATTACCGTTTTGGTGCGTGTAGATAGGCCTCCTTTTTGAATATTGGTGAGTGTAAATATTGGGTTTTATTATGGGGATACTAGTACTATAAACCATACCCTATATCATCAACCCTAAACCCTACACCCTATAGATCCCTTCAAGGAGCCCATTAAAGGTACCCGTTCAGATCCGTTTATATAAACCATACCCCATATGATTCTAATGTACTTGGGCCCTGAGGGAACCCCCCATCCCCCCAGTGTTCCGGTTCAGCTCCAGGTTTAGGGGTTCCTGGACCCCAAAGGTATGCAGAATAATACGTAGCCTTTTTTATGGGTAGTGGGCCATTATTTTACCTACTTTGGGGTTTAGGTTGGGGGTTTAGGCGGTAGGGTTTTAGTCGGTCAGTTTGGGTGCTGTAACACTGTCCCTCTACAGCGCCTGAGTCCTGGCTGTAGGCTTACGTTACTGGCCTCGTTCCTTCAAAGATACTCCTAGTCTGTGACAGTAGCAGTTGGATACTGCAGCAGTAACCCAACCTGTGGCTTCTAAACGAACTTCAACTCTGCATCCCTGCGTTGCGTTCAGAAATCCTGGGGCGACATTGCGGGCAAGCTTGCCTTCGTCCTTACGCGGCTGGACCAGGTGGCCAAGGTTTAGGTTTTAGATGGTTTTAGGTCTATAAAGGGTGTTCTTGTTTTTGGTGAAGGGTTAGCGGTTGTTCCCTGAAGGTTCACAAACCAAATTCCAGGATTTCGACACATCCGACTTGTTCTAGAGGCTTTGGACTCGCATACCCGGAGGGTCCATATACACTACTATTATGGATTAGGCCCTAGAAGACCATCTCCATTTTGGTTTTGGGGACCTACTTCCATAATAGTAGTGTATATGGACCCTCTGGGATATTTAGCACCTTTCAGAATTTCAGTGCGGTTTATCGTTCCGGGTCTCGGATTGAGGGTTACTGTAACGATTGGGGTGGCCGGTAGAGATCTGGTGTGGTGTCATGAAGTTGCTTCACCTGGCTTGGTTGTCACTGCTGTCGCGAAATTATGGCCGTGAAAATGATTTTCGTTAAGATGCTGGCAATCATTATGCTATCGGTGTTGATGGTTGTGACGGTGGTGTCTCAGCCATGGTCCTGCTTGTGCGGAGCTGGTGTTGCTGAGTCATTTTGTCTACTCCCCGACACATCATGACCTGTTTTTTTTTGTTGCTCATCCTTATTCTAGTTGCTATGTTTGTCCTATTCTTCGTAGAAGTTCGTTCCCTGTGATCAGAACCCCTATACCCTTAACCCGAAACCCTAAAACTCCAAGCCACTAAACCCTAAGCCCAAAACCCCTAAACCCTAAAGCCCCCGAAACCTAAGCCCTAAGCCCAAGTCACCCCTAAACCCTAAGACCAAAACACTAATCCAATTCGTCCGATCCTATATGTTTCTGAATGTATTGTCTCTTTTTGGTCAGGGGTTCTGTAAGGTGTATTTGCTACCCAGGGTTTAATGTTCAGGGTTTGGGTTTTGAGTGATAGGCTCGAGGCTGCTTTACAAACCCTACACCTGCAACCCTAAGTCAGGCGGTACAGCAGGTTTAGGAATGTTCGTACTTATACAGGACACCGCCCTTACTAATTGTACACTGTAGTCATATGGGTGGTTGTCAAAACTTGGGTCCCTTTTTGGGTACCCTAAATAATAGTTGCCGTATTATAAGGACCCAAAAAGGACCCTAATATTGACAACCACCCATATGCATATACATGGACCCTTGCAGTAGGGGAAGCCCGAAAGAACTAAACCCTACACCGCAAATAAGCCGAAACCTTAAGTCCCTGAAAAAACCGTTTAGGGTTTTGGGTTTAGGAAACCGTGTTATATGCGAAATCCGAGGACGCGCCCCCGAGATGATTCTAGTTTACACTATACTCAAGCCTGTATCGAATTGGTTCAAGCAGGTTCCAACCTAGTAGTGATTTCAAGTTCGTCGGTTCGAGTGTCCCTTTTTTGGTACAGGGCTGACAGACGAAATCCACAATATGGTCTTATGTTCCAGGGCTTGCAATGATTGTGGTTCTGACAGGTTGTTCCGATGTCTGCATCGAGGCTGCTGAACGAGGCATGGTTTTGGGTTTAGGGTCCTGAACCCTAAAACCTAAAACCTAAACCCTAAACCCTACAACCCTACAACCCTAAACCCTAAAACCCTACAACCCTACAACCCTAAACCCTAAACCCTAAAACCCTACAACCCTACAACCCTAAACCCTAAAACCCGAACCTTACAACCCTAAACCCTAACTAAACCCTAAACCCTAAAACCCTAAAGCCTAGAACCTTCAAACATTGAAATACCCTGAAACGCTCACACCCGGAAGGCCCAGACCCTACCCGACTCAAATAACCTGCCTTGTTAAGGCCTTATATACTTAGATTATCCCTGGGCTTTGGAGTACCATACTTTAATACTTTTTTCTTAAAGGAACCATTATGAAATAAAAGTTTATACTTTTTTCTCCCTGGCTACTTAAAAGCCCAGATCCCTACCTTATTGGGCTTCACTATAAAGGGAGTTTATATGGGATATCCCTAGCTTATGCTTATTTTATTGGGTGTAGACTCAACTTTTCAACTTTTGGTGTTCTTATAAGCTGGTCGATTCTGAAAGTTTCAACTTATATTTCCTTGGGTTTTGGGCCAGTGAATATATACTTAGATAGCCAATGGGGGATCTTTAAATTTGTTGGCAATAGTTATTTTAGAACCTTGAAGTTTTTCTTGGCCCGGTTATTAATATAAGGTAGTCATAACCGGGTTCCCCCGAATCATGTGAAGCTTTCAAACCTTGAAGCGTCTGCCTGCTCACTAAAGAACGCAGTACAGTGTTGATTGGTTTCCGACTTGCCTGGTTTTAGGGCATTTTAGTTTGGGGTTTAAGGTTTTAGGGTTGCTTTAGTGTAGGATTTCAGTGTTCAGTATTGCGACCCTCCATGACATGCTTCCAAGCTTCAGGTTCGTGAGGGCTCCACGAAATCAAGGCAGGGTTCAGGATTTAGGGCTGAAGGGGTTCCCTACTAGAGAGAGCTGACATGTCGCTTCGAAATGGTTAAAGCCCTGAACCAAATCATATAAACGAACCTCAATCCCAAACCATACACAGTACTTCCCACAATCCTAAGCCTCAAACCCTCAACCTTACACTCCGAATAATGAAGCCTGAACCCTACCTCTATTCCTGCAGATGCCACTATATCTAAACCCTAAACCCTAAACCTTAGATACCTTAAGCCCAAGACACAGGGTAGACAGCCCCTCGGCGCTTCGCAGAGCAGTGGTTGAGACTGGCACAATGCTTCACAGCTTAGGGTTTAGAGTTTAGGGTTTAGGGCTTAAGCCTAAAAGGCCGGCAAACTGCAACGCGACCAGAAGCCAAGCAGGAAGCGCAGGGAAGAAGACAGAACGCCATGGCTGGAAAAGATGAAGACCATACGAAAAGAGGTAGATCGGGACACGGCGAAGGTTGAGACAGCCTGCGCCCGAATGGCGGGGGGTGTACAGAATCGAGTGCCAACACCAAACCCTTCGTTCGAGCTTAGGCGGTTTAGGGATTTAGGGTTTAGGGATTTAGGGTTTAGGCTCTAGGGATGTTTAGGAAGTTGGAACATGGATTAAGGACGACCTAGCGCGAGGATTCCTCATATTCTACCTCAAGGGCATGGGGATAGCAATATTCTAAGATTCTGGCGTCTGCGTCAAAAGAGGGGTCGGAAGAATTAGCACATTACTCCTGAGGGTTCCTTAACCCAGAGGGTCCATATATACTACTATTAATATGGAATTAGGGCCTAAAAGACCATCCCCATAATGGTTTTGGGGACCTAATTCCATAATAGTAGTGTACATGGACCCTCTGGGTAATCTAGCCTGTTATTACCATTGTAACCATTCAGACCCCTTTCTTACCTTAGAGTAGCCCCCAGGGTCCAATTGCACACCATACAATCTAGCCTGTTGTCTGACCCTAAAATAGCCCCTGTAGTACACATGGGTAGTTGTCAAAATCATGGCCCCTTTTTGGGTACCCTAAATATTAGGTGCCGTATTATAATAGGGACCCAAAAAGGGACCATAATTTTGCCAACCACCCACATACATAAACCCCTGTAGTACACATATATGAACCCTTTTGAACCCGAAGCCTATCCTTTGTAGGTACTGGCAATGTTATACACCGTCTCGGAAACTCGCAATATTCCCCTCGTGGTCCCAAAATAGTTACATTGTACACTACAATACAAATTCGGTATAGTGCGGTTACTCTTATGGAAGAGACTTTGAGGCAACCTTTAACGAGCCCTGAACGCCAAACCCTCAAGTCCCCAATAGCCAAGACTCTAAACCCGAAGACAGTACCTCAAGCCTCATATCCTACCCCTTTTTTAGGTTACCTACTTTTCTATATAGCAGATCCTAGCTAAAGAACTAGGTACCCTAAAAAAGGGGTAGGGTATGAGCCTATAGGTAACGTCTCTACGCTTTACTTACTGATTTTTTTTGCAAGCTCCGAACTTGAAGGCCTTAGACCCCTTCGGCACCGAGCGGCGACTGAGTGCCAACACCAAGTCGACGTGCTCAGTGGCGTTTGTAGCGCTTAGGGGTGGGGCTTGGTCAGGCTTTAATATAGAGGCCTAAATAATTACCAATACTGTTTTGGTGGTTCCTTTTTGTAATTACAGTATAAGGGGCCCCAAAAACCCTATTCCAATTATTAAGGCCCTTACATTAGTCAGGGTTTACATTGGGTGTGGGGCTCCTGCAGAGTTTTTCTTGCTACGGTTGATGATATAAATCCTGCAAACTGAGGGAATTATGGTATATTCCTTATTACCAATTCAAGATTTATATCATCAACCGTAGCATTCTGTCAGTGGTTGTTCATAGACTTCTCAGGCTGAATCGTGTGCTTCAAGGTTTATAGACTTGTACCTGCTTTGGTGGGTTTTACACCTATGTGCAGAAGGTTATCTACAATGTTTTGTTCAGGGCTGCTAGGATTTACAGGTTTGCTTGTTCATGCCCCTGTTGAAGTTGCCTTACAGGTTTAGCTCATTCTTGCGAATCCCAGAGGGTCCATACACACTGCTATTATGGAACTAGGTCCCCAAAACCATAATGGGGATGGTCTTTTTGGGGGGCTAATTCCATAAGAGTAATGTATATGGACCCTCTAGGAATCTGATTCTATAGCTTTAATAGAGGTTTCTGCTTTTGGTGTCGGGTTTCTCGCTGAGGGTTACAACGGCGCTAATGGAGGGCTGGGGTCCCTCAGCAAAAAGTCCTTCACTACATGGAAGTTTCCGAAAATAGGGGACCTTACGGTTGATGGTCAAAATCCTGCATTACCTTAAGGACCCTAAACTATGGGAATTACGGTGTAGTCCTTATTATGGGTAATGCAGGATTTTGTCCATCAACCGTAGTATAGTACCCTAAATAGTAGGATCCGATCCCAAGATAAGGTACCCCTAATTTTCGGAAACTCCCACATGACTGGGGTTTTGTTTAGGATGTGTGTTCAGTCGGCTCCTTCGACAGCTCAACTGACCCGATCCCATATACCATCTTAGATTCTTAATATCAACCGTTCATGTCCTAAACACTATTTCAGTATTCGGGAGGAGGGGTTACAATATCAGTCGGAAAGGGTTACTTTAGAATCTTACAGCCCTAGATTAAACCCTACAGTGAGACCGCTTAAGCCTTGTAGCCCAAATGGTTTCGGGTTTAGTTTCAGGTGTGAGGAATGAGGGTTTAGGCTGTTTCGGGCGAGGCTTTGGGCGCAACTCAGAAACTGAAACCCTCAACCCTGAGCCCGAAACAAGCACTCCGGCGACTTGGTTTAGGGTTTAGGGTTTACTCTTGACAAGCAAAATCTTAGTATAATGAGTAAGTAACCTTTAACCTTTTGGGGCTTATATAATTATAATCCTACCATAGTTGAAAAGGTTAACTCTTTCTGGGCTAGGGTACTCACTAAGCCCCTAAACCCTAAACCCTGAACCCCTAAAGATCCCTTTAAAGGAGCCTTCGGCCCCTAGGGTACTCAGCCCCTAAGAAATCAACAAGGATCGCCTACTCCGCAAGGAGCTCCTCTTTCGTCCGCAAAGCTGAAACCCTTCGTGTCTGTGTCGGTCCTTTCGGGAACCCAGAACCTACTTCGGGCTTCTGTGTGTTTGGGACCTAATGGCAAAGACGTTCATGTCGGAGAAATCCTAAACCCTTAAACATCCCTAAACCCTGTAATCACTAAACCAGCACTATAATCCCTAAACCCTAAACCCTGTAATCACTAAACCAGCGCTATAATCCCTAAACCCTAAACCCTGTAATCACTAAACCAGCACTATAAACCCCAATCCCTAAACCCTAATCCCTAAACCCTAAACCAACCCGGAAACCGAAACCCATGGGATGAGTTTACGGGGTTTTCGGTAATCTGCGCCCGAGCCGGAGACTTCCGAACCGGTGTAGGGGTTTGGGTTTTAGGGGTTTTGAGGTTCGTAGGGTATCGGGTTTTTAGGGGTTTTAGGGGTTCGGGGTTTGGGGTCGTAGGGGTTTGGGGGCTTTTGGGGTTTAGGGTTTAGGGTCTAGGGTATAGGGGTTTTAGGGCTTCAGGGGTGTAGGGGTTTTGGGTTTTGGGTTCAGCATTGTGGGGTTCATTGGGGGCCTGGATGCCGTTAAAGGTGCGGAAGTTCACGCTGTAAAGCTCTTTAACAGCAAGGTTTAGGGTTTTAGGGTTTAGGGCTTTAGGATTTAGGATTTAGGGTTTAGGGTTTAGGGGGGGCCCCGACAACTTTCCGACTTCTGTTAAACCCCAAAGCGCTCGAACCGTCGCCCAACGCTATCCACCCAAACGCCTAGAAACCTATAGAGGGCCTTTATTCTTGGAAACGGGTTTGGGGAGTAGTTACTACATTCTCGTCAAGAGTCCCAAGGAATATTATTCTGCCTATTACTAATAGGCCTTATGAATCATGAACCCTCAAAACAACCCTAAGCCCTGAGCCCTAGACCCAAAGCCCTAAGCCCTACGAAAGCCCAAGGCAAAAGATGGAGGGTATGGCACAGTCCCGGATTGATGTGAGAGGCCAGAAATCGTCAGGCGTTAGGGTTTTAAAGGAGTACTTAGGTTTCCTTATTATAAGGGAGTTTCCGAGAATAGGGGACCTTAATATAGTACCCTAAATAGTAGGATCCTCATTACAAGGATCTCAAATAAGGACCCCTAATTTTGGGAAACTCCCATAAAGACACTTTAAAGTATTGTGGACTCTATTAAGACACGGGTTACTTTACAGGAGTGCCTTGGTTGGTACGCTAGGTTTCTTAAGCTTCTATAAAGGTACCCTAGGGTTCAGGCTTTAGGAGGACACGGGGACCCCCCATGGCCCATGTGGTAGTAAGGCACCTTTACAGGAACCTCTTCGTGGCCTGTGTATGTACCATGTAGCTACATGGACCCTTGGCGCTTAAGGCGCTTAAGGCGACATGGACCCTTGGGGCTTAAAGCTACATGGACCCTGGGGCTTAAGACTGTTCCCCAAAGTACAGTAGGGTTCCTCTTGCAGTATTCATGTAGCTTCCTGATTGTGGGGCTCCCTTTCTTTGAGGATCATTGGGCCTTAGGTCTATAGGGGCTCTATATCATGGTACCCTTATAGCAGCCCTTATAGCAACCCTTATAGAACCCTTACTGCTAGAGTTTTCAAACGTAGGGGGTTACTACCACCGGTCTACATTACGCAGGAATCCTCGGCAAGAAAGGCATCCTGGAAGATCGGGGTTGACGTTTCCAGCTTCTAGGATCCCATACCCTAGTAGTAGAGTAGGTAACCTTTATAATCCCTATATGGTCCCTATATTTAAAAAAAGGTTAACCTTTGGTTCCCCATGAGGTAGCCTTTAACCTTTTGGGGTAGTATAATCCCTATATAATCCTTATATTATGAAAAAGGTTAACCTTCATGATGCCCGACAAGTAGGAATCTGATACTGATTCCGGCAAGGTGGGGATCTCGGGTGTTCTGGGGTTTGGGTGTGAGGGATTTGTCCTGTTTCTTAGATAGTGAGCGGGGGAACTTTAAACTTTTTGGCCTTATATATTAGCTCTATTTTAGAAACTTTGAACTTTTGGGGGCCCGGTTGTTGAACACGAGAGGTTGTGGCATAGTGGATACGTTCAATGTTGCCGATTCTCAGAGAGCCAGTACTTTCAGTCATGATATTGAGCCTTCTACATTGTGAGGTTCATTTCAATTAAAGTTAAAGGCCTTCAAGCTTTGACAAAACCTAGTAACTTCTGTAGAACCCCTTGCGGATCTTCGGCTATTCTGGCGACACATGGGCTGCTTGCACTGCTTGCTCGCATTGTGCAGACCTGCGCCGACAAGACGATGCAGATGCTGCGTGCACGAGGGTGGACATGCCGGAGCGACCCTAAACTTGAACCCTAAACCCCCAAATCTTAAAGCCTAAGCTTAAACCCTGAACCCTGAACTTAAACCCAAAACCCTTGGAGGTTACGAGGTGCCCGGCCGACACGGACCGGATGGCCGCTGGTGGTATGTCTCCGACCGCTATGGGGTGTAAGAGTTTAGGGTTTGGGCTTGCTACATCGAGTAAGCTGAGAGGCTAGCGGCCAGCGTTTAGGGTTTTGCGTTTTGCTGGGTCTATATGTTGGGTCGGTCTTGTGGGCAGGAAAGTAGCAGGACCTCACATCAGACATTCGACTGGAACACTTGGACCCTTAAGCTCTAGACTTTGGACGCCCTAAAACCGAAATTTCCCAAACAAGCAAAATCAACGGTGTAGAAGCTCGTAGGGCTACACGAAACCTCAAACTCTCAGGTTTCCCTCTCATAATTTCTGCAGTATAATATACCCAACAAGCCTATTTCAGTTGTCACCTTTCTTATGATATACCCCGAAACAGGGCGCCTACAGTAGACCACGTCAGACCCTAAATCCGTGCACCTGGAAACCCTTTACTTCTATACTTCCTTAGACCCTCATCCCTGAGCTACTGAATCTTAACCCTTACCCTAAACCCTAATCCCTGAACCCTAAACTAATCGAAACCCTAAACCCTAACACCCCTAAGCCCCAAGACCCCGAAGCCCCAAGACCCCTAAAGCCCTCAATCCCGTCTTTTGCAGGTATGCTGCAAGCCTTGTCCCGCAGCGACCCGATGAAGTCTCTCAAGGACGGGATGCTGGTAGGGTTTAAAAGGGTTAAGGGAGATGTCAGGTTTTGAGCATTCGTGTTTTTTTTTTTTTTCCGGGGTTTGTGTTCTGGGTTTCGGGTTTCTTTGGGGGGGGGGGTGCTTTGGTAGAACATGTGTTTGTTCGTTTCTCGTGTTTTCGGTTCAGGGTTTAGTCTTAGTTGTATACTATTTCTTCGCTGCCTTTGCTACTACAAGTATAGTATAGCATGCCCAAAAATCCGATCTATTGTCAAGGCCCTTCTAGTATGTACTTGGAGGATTATGGGACTTAGTAAGTAAGGTTATAAGTACCTTAATTGGGGATATAAGTAATTATATGTAGGGTTACCTTATTTATGACCATAGTTACTAAGTCCCATGATAGTCACCTAGAACTCCGGGACCCACAGCGCTACACAGCTCTCCAAGCCCTTGTGCAATCCATAGGATTCCCTACCGCACCCATGCAACCGCCATATAGACATCAATAAGTTTATCAGTAGGTATGTGTGTATATATATATACGTATACATATCACATCTACCCCGTATTGTTGACTTGTGTATTGTTGTGTTTATAACCTTGTCGAACCTGCTTGCATACGTCCTGCGAAGGATTCTGCGAACGCCCGCATCCCGGGGGCGTTTTTGGCGCCTGGAGGATTTTGTCGATGGAAGTTTAGGGTTTACGGCAGAGCCCCTAACCTTAAACCCTAAATTGTCACTGGGCTTTGGAGTACCATACTTTAATACTTTTGTCTTAAAGGAACCATTATGAAATAAAAGTTTATACTTTTTTCTCCCTGGCTACTTAAAAGCCCAGGTCATGTATGGAGGTTTAAAGGCTTTAACTTAGCGGGGGTGTTGTTCAGGGAGCCAGGGGCCAATCCATGAGGCCTAAACCCTAATTACTAAACCCTAAACCCTAAATTACTAAACCCTAAATTACTAAACCCTAAACCCTAAACCTTTTGATGGTATGAGGATGTTAACGGGTCCAGAAGACTTGAGGGTTTAGTGTTTCAGAGTTTAGTTTAGGGTTTAGGGGCTTAGGGTTTAGGGGTTTAGGGTTCAGGGTTTAGGGTTATATGTATATGGTATGTATAATATATTTGCATTGTATACACGGATAAATACTTACCTTTTGTAAAACTCAGTTAGGGTCCTGAAGAAAGATAATAGTATTTACTTATATTTCGTACATAAATAAGTAAATATACATATACCGCAAGATCCTGCTCGAATCATTCAGACCCCCTATTTGTGGCTTTGGGGTTTATTGGGCGCGCACGTCAAACATGAACCCGCCTGGCTGTCGAAGCTGCCGCTTGAGACATGCCAACCTCTCATGCTCGGAATGGCATGAATGGCCTGAAGATCATGTGGGTGTGCAGGACTTTGGGCATCAGACCTTTCCTAAATCCTGAGCCCCAACCCTGAAAAAATCCACACTGTTCTTGAACCATCTGCTCAAGGGTCCATGTGCCTGCCCTTCCTTCTTACCGGCCGACCACTGGCTGCCCGATTGACCGGCCGACCGATATACCGACCTACCGACCTAGCCAGCTAGCTGCTGTCTGGATGGCTACTTACTTGTCTGCCCACCTACCTGCTCATATCGTTCGAAACTTGATAAATACACACTTAATACTAAACACATACATATATATATATAGATATATGCACACATACATACGCATACATACAGGTGCAACAAAGCATAAAGCAGCTCACTGAGCCTCAAACTAAGCCGACGAATTGTAGCTGTCGAGACCAACTTCTTCCCCGAAGTCCTAAACCTGATTGCTCAGCTTCAGACCAGCCTTGTCCTTTTTGATGGTTCCCCCAAAAGAATTTACAGACCGGTTAGTGGACCTTCTTCAAATACTTCCTACTAAGGGATATAGGTATAGGGCCCTGTCTATTTTTTCTAAAAGGNCCTTTTTGATGGTTCCCCCAAAAGAATTTACAGACCGGTTAGTGGACCTTCTTCAAATACTTCCTACTAAGGGATATAGGTATAGGGCCCTGTCTATTTTTTCTAAAAGGACAAGGGTGCTTCAGACTGCAAGGGTTTAATATAGGGGCCTTAATGCTAGGTAGGCCTTTGGGACGCTTTATATTTTCCCTTTTTGGGCTTAGGAGGATACTATTTACGAATATTTTTCAGAGGCTTTAAAGGGCCAACCTAGAATAATTACCCATATTATTTTGGGGGTTCCTGATTATAACTATAATATAACGGGCCCCAAAACGCTATTCTAACGCTATTCTAATCATTAAGGCCCCTATATTAGGATTTATCGTTTCGGGCTCGGGACTGGCCCTAAACCCAAACAACCCAACTCTTGCCCGTGGCACCCAACTCTGCGAAATAGCAGGTTGCTGGGGGCCGATTCGTGTTTGTGGTTAATTTCCTTCATTATTGGGTATAAAACCCCGTATGTTTATGAAGAAATTTGGGGACTGTTGAAATTGACACCTAGGTCATTTCTCCGTGGTTCTACGTTGCAGCCCTCCAAACAGAGACAAACGCAAACCCCACGCCCCTACAGAAACTGATAAGAGCCATTTGACATCGTGGTTCAACCCTACAGAAGCAAATCCTAAACCTCAAGAAGTTACAACCGCATACCACCCCAATATGAGCGTGCTGAACCGACCAAACCCTTAAACGAATCCCTACTGCCCACACTCAGCAACAGTTTAACTAATATTGTCTATACTCTAGGTATACAAGGCCTTTCCTAGTAGCCCTATTACCCAAAGGCTCCATGTACCTTTATAGTAGATACTTAAGCTTTAAAGGGGTCCCTATATAGGTACCTTAAGGCCTAAGTTTCTACTATATGGGTACATGGAGCCTTTGGGTTATGGTTTGGACAGCTACTGTACGCGCGCAGTACGCAGCCTAAAACCCTGAACCCGAACTCCTCGAGGTGGCAATCGTGACCAGGTTGGAGGAGTATGCGGCCTGCGAGAAGGACATCGCCGCAGGGAGCCTCAGCGGGTTTAATATTAGGGGCCCAAAAAGCACATAAGCATAAGCATTTTATGGGGATATCTCTACCTTATTGGCCTTCCTTCCCTAGCCTTATTTTTGCCGATGTGCTTTTTTGGGGCCCTATAATACTGTATACCCTAAGGCTCCATGTACCTATAGAGCATACTCCTCGGCCTCACAGGGATCCTATAAGGGTATGTGAAGGCCCAAGTATGTACTATATAGGTACACGGAGTCTTACGGATAGGGGCCTGAATATGCAAGGACGTGCGTTTACAAAGGGCGTCTTTAACGGGTGCTGTGTAAGGGCGGCCTTTAAAGAATCAATGGGGTGTTGGAGCGTACTAATTAGCGAAATTCACGACACAGAACCTCCAAGCAAACGTTGGTATTTTTTCGGACCCCTGTTTTGGGTAAGGACATAGGACTTAGGGTTAGCTTTCAACAGGTGAGGTTTGCACAAGGGCTTTGGGGGGCGTCAGAGGGCTGTGAAAAGTGTTTTCACGTGGTTTTAGAAGGGAATTCAGAGAAGTAGAGATCTTTTCCTAGTAGCTGGGTAGGTAACCTTTAACCTTTTGGAGTGTATATAATCCTGCCATAACTGAAAAGGTGGGCTAGGGTACACAGCCCCTAATACTAAGGTTCAGTGACCCTTGTACGGACAGTTAAGAGTTTCGCGTTCTGTTAGTAGGGTCTGCAAATGGCTAGTGTTTATTAACCCAGAGGGTCCATATACACTACTATTATGGAATTAGGCCCTAGAAGACCATCCCCATTATGGTTTTGGGGACCTAATTCCATAATAGTAGTGTATATTCACCTAGTGTTTATTAAGGACTGGACCCTAAACCCTAAACCGCTGGGGTGTGGGTCTAAGCGTTGCCGGGTGGGGAGTAGGGCTCTAGTAATTTGGTGCTCAAGGGTTTGATGCTTTCGGGCAGGGTTTAGGGTTTAGGGTTTAGGGTTCCTAAACCCTAAACCCTGAACGGATGTAGGGCTTCAGAATTTGCAGGACCCTCGTTGTACCCTCATATAATTGCGAATGGCCCCTGAAAGTAGGCGTTTAGCACCTAGTACAGGGTGGGCTTCAGAATTTTAGGGTGATTCAGAGTAGGGCCAGTCTGAGGCAGCGCCTGCTGCAGGGTTTCGTTGTTTTGTTCTGGTCTGCGAGCGTTCGTACAGAGGCATCTGAGCGAATACATATGTATACGATGCATTGTTTACATGTGTATGTATATACGAATCAGGTCGTATCAAGGTTTGTATATATATATATATATATATATGCATGTATGTACGTGTGGATGTCTGTCTGTAGGGATGTTTGTATGGATGTCTGTCGGGATGTCTGTCTGCCTGTCTGTATGTATGTATGTATGTACGTAAATATGCATGTATGTACGCATGCATGCATGTATACGTGTGTGTGTGTGTATCTATGTGTGAGTATTTTACGTGTGTGTGTGTGTGTGTGTGCGTGTGTGTGTGTGTGGGTGTGTGCATGTATATGTGCATGAGTGCATGTACGCATATGTGTATGTATATGTGTATGTGTATGGTATTTATATATGAATGTGTATGTCAATGTATGTGTACACTTATGTGTATGCGTATTTGTATATGTAGATTTGTATGTATATGCATATATATATAGGTGTGAATATACATATATATATATATACATACATATGTATATATATATACATACATATGTATATACATGTGCGCGTGTGTATGTATGTATGTATGTATGTATGTATGCAATGCAATGCAATGTAATGTAATGTAATGTAAGCATGTGTGTATGTGTGTATGCATATATATATATATATATGTATGTATGTATGTATGCATGCATGTGTGTATGCACGTTTGCATGCATGCATGTATGTATGTAGGTAGGTAGGTATGTATGTATCTTTGTTTGTGTGTGCATCTTTAGTTCGTTGTGTTGTGATTTTCTTGAATACGTTTCCGTTTCTCGGGTTTGGTAAAGGTCGTTGGGCAGTTATCCGGTTTCAGCTGTTTTGTTGAAGAGCTTGGTGGGGTCGCTAGTCGTTAGTGCCACCTGCCAGTTTATTCATTGAAGAAATATAGGGGGACACTCTAACGTAGGAGTCAAATACTTGTGCAATATTCTACCCCAAGAGCCTATTTCAATCACAAGGCCGCCCACTACAACCTTGTAAAGCCCGTACAACCCAACAGGCCCTTGAGAAACCCAGCTAAATGCACATATCCTGAGACCATATAGGTAGCACCGGGGCGTTGGGGCGTTACTTGCTAGTGTGATATGAAAATCTCCCAGATCACCAATTGTCATGCCCTGTGAAACCATAGCCTAGTGGTCGAGTACCTAACCTTTAACCATTTTGGTGTACTATAATGCCCATGCCCATATAATCCCAATATGCTCCCACAGGTTATCCTGTAGTTCCTCAGGGTACTGGACAAGTAGGACGGATAAGGAAGAATCAGCTTTAATGCTGCAACCATAAGCCGTTGAGGGAACCTTATAAACTCCAGGGTTTAGCATTTCCCTACACCCTAAACCCTAGACCCTAAACCCTAAACCAAGGTCCGAGAGCGTCATGTGGATACTCCCGAGACTTGGATGTTTCCATAGACTTGGGGTCTGGAACTGCTGGGGTTTAGGGTTTGGGGCTTCAGGGTTTTAGGGTTTAGGGGTTTTGGGCTTTTGTGGGTTTAGGGATTTAGCTCTCTATGGTTAGGGGGTTTCAGGGTTTAGTTTCAGTCAGGATTCCCCTAACCCCATACTTACTAAGGGGCCGAAGATCGCAAAATGTAAAGGCCTGAAGCAGTAGTAATGCAGTACAAGTCCTGGCGGTTCGTTAAACAATAAGTTTATCGAGTGTTAAGCCGCAAACATCCCTGTTCTATTCAGTCAGGCCCTTGTATTACGTTTAGGTTCCTGCTGCCTCAAACCCTTAAATGCCTAAACCCTTGTGCCCTTAAATCCCACACCCTACACCCCGGGTACCCAACACCCTTAAATCCTAAGCCCTTAAATTCCTCAACCTTTATGCCCTTTAAATCCTCTTATTTATTATTGGGTGTAGACTCAACTTTTCAACTTTTGGTGCTCTTATAAGGTGGTCGATTCTGAAAGTTTCAACTTTTATTTCCTTGGGTGTTTTGGGCCAGTGAGTCCTACACCCTACCCTATGTCTTCCGCCCCTCGGACATGGTGGCTTTCAGACAACTTGCTTCTGGGTTGTGGCTTTAGGGGTTAGGTGTTTAGGGGTTGAGGCATTCTTATGGTTCTTATTGTTGTTTGTAATTTTGCTTTGGGTTTTGCGGGAGGCTTATGGGGTTTAGAAGAGGGTTCTTGCAATCGCAGGGTTTTTAGGGTTTAGGGGTTTAGGGTTGATGGTGTAGTCAGTGCGTGCTTGGGGCTTCAGGTTGGGGTTTAGGGTTTTGGACTTTACCCAAGGTTTGTCGAAGTTTGAGGCGTAGTGTTCCGGACGCTAGTCCAGGTTTAGGCTCATCAGACAGGGTTCAGGGGTTCAGGGTTTTGGGCTTCGGGGCCCCGGTTGGATAGATCATAGATCTTGCTGTTCTTGTTTTGCAGAATAGACGACTCAAGCGCGGCACAAGCATCGAAATTCAATTTGTATGCCCGAGCTCGACGTTTACTTTACACTGCGAGAACCTGTTTCCCGGTCGGTTTTTGCGGATATGTGGGCTCAGATGAAGACCTCACAGAGAAGGAGGTTACGGTGAGTTATGGTAGAGTCTTAGGATGTTTACTGTGGACCTGGTGATGCAAACTCATACCTGGATTTTTCAGTGAAGAGTTCCAGCTGCCCCAACTTAAGGCTCCGTGGACCTATACTCTACGTACTTAGGCCTTAAAGCACCTATATAGGAACCCCTTCAGAGCTTAAGTATAGAATAGATTGGTACATGGCGCTTTACGGTCAGGTGCATATGCAGGGTTTAGGGTTTCGGGCTGGCATACAATGTTCCATGAAACTGCATTGCTTGGTATGGTTGGCAGCAGTTGCAGCCCAAAGACACTAAAGCTTACATTACACCGTAAGTTGAAAGCTGTGCCGCATTGGGAATGGAGTTGCCCGCGTCACTTGGCAACTCAATGTGTTAAAACCCTAAACCCTAAACCCCTAAAGCCTAAACCCTAAACCTATAGTGGTTTGGGGTCCGGATTCGGTCAAAAGCAAGCTTTAAATGGCGGTTGGGCATTCGTGGTTCAAGGCCCAGGGTGCTGGTGGTGTCGGTTTAGGGTTTAGGGTTTAGGGTGGTGTCTAGCATCCTGGAAGGTCTCTGGGCTTGGAGGATGCTGCCACGATCTCAATGTCGTGGGATAGTGCTGCTGAGCATGAGAAGCCAGGTAAGGGCACAGACGGGGATGAACGGGCAGGAGACACTCCCGATTCGAGCAGCCGAACCCTCATAAAGCCCTATAGGAGCTTGATGGAAGCCTTATAGAATGATTTAATTAGAAAGCCTGGCAACAAATCCTATACAGCCCTATAGCCCACATAATCAAACCCTATGAATGCCTATCAGAACCATAAAAACTATATTACAGAACCCCTAAGTTCGGACTATAGAACTCTCAAGTTACGCATAAACCCTAAACCCGATTCCCTACCCTGATTCCAGAACCCTTGAGAAACTCTCTCAGGAAATGGTTCAGCTGGGGCTCCAGCGCTGGTCGGTGCAGCAAGGCTCACAGCCTACGGGTGCCGATATGCTTCCTCGAAAGTTGGGTTTAGGATATAAGGTAGCGTGCCTAGATCAATATCTATATCGATATCTATATCGCACCTGTTCCTGTACCTCTATCTATCGATCTACCTGTGCATCTATCTATATGCTTATACCCATATAATATTATATATATATATATTCATGTATACATATATATATATGTATATGTATATGTATACATACGCCCACATATACTTATCTTACTATTATCGGTGACAACGCTCGGTGTGCGTCCTGTACGTCCGCTAGCATTTCTGGGCAGGGGACGGCTGATTTCGGGACCCTAAGCTTCTTGCCACATACCGTCAGAACTCCACATTGTCCCGACCCTAAGCTACTTCAAATGAAACCCAACCCCCAGAAAAAAAAAATCCGGTCTTGTCAAGAACCCCCTTAAGGTTTAGGGTTTAGGGTTTAGGGTCCCCTGCCCCAAAAACGGAACCAACAGCTTTGAAAAAAAAAACCGGCGCCTGACACAGAGGCGAAATCAACCTGCAGACCGACCCAGCACCCGAAAAGCCCGCAGAGCGACTTGTCCTAGTAGTAGAATAGGCAACCTTCTTTAGGGTTTCATTTAAAGGGGCCCTATAATACCCCCAAGGGTTCCCTTTAAGACCTAGTAGTAGAGTAGGTAGCCTTTAACCTTTTGGGGTCGTACGGTTGATGGACAAAATCCTGCATTACCCATTATAAGGAATATACCATAATTCCCATAGTTTAGGGTCCTTAGGGTCATGCAGGATTTTGTCCATCAACAGTATAATCCCTATATAATCCTCTTATTATGAAAAAGGTTAACCTTTGGTTCCCCATGATACCCGACAAGTAGGTTGTAGAAGCCTGCATAAACGCCAACCTTAATGGAAGCTTTTTTTAGCAGATCCCCAAGATCCTTTCCGATTTTGAGAACGCCCAAACATTAAAGCCGAAAGCGTAGCCCTGCACCCTACAACTCCAAAGTCCTAAGCCTAAACCATCCTAAACCCGTGACACCGAAAGGTGTGGATGAGGCCTAGAAATCACAAAGCTTTGGTTTGTCTAAAGCCCGGTCAGACAAACCCTTCACCCCCCCCCCCTTCCGGATAGAAACCCCCTAAACCCCTAAACCCTAAACCAAAAAGGAACTTTCAAACCCCCTTTGAAGAATCCCTTTACAACAGAATGCCCTGAACCCAGCCAGGCTTCTGTTTGTCCAACATCGCAGAGACTTGGCTAAGTTATAGCTTCATTGGGGTTTAGGGTGGAGGGTTTAGGGTTTAGGGAACTATAGGGTTATAGATATGGTAACTGGTATCTACACCAATAGAAGTGAAGGTAGAACCCCAGTTAAGGCACTTATAACTATATGTGCTAATTCCCATGGGCTCCTTTTTGTTTTTTCCGGCTCGGGTTTAGGGTTTTAACCTACTCTCCGCATACTTGGAGGCCAAAGGGTTTTGTTCGTAGCCTAGTTCTCACCCTAAACCCTAAACCCTAAACCCAATCAATGTAAAAACGGTTTCGGGTCTAGGGTGGGGTTAGGGTTTAGGGTTGGTTCAGTGCTTGGGGTTTCGGGTTCGAGCCTCAAGCCCGAATTCTAAAGAAGAGCCGGGTTTAGGGTCTACTTGGAGGCCCTTTTGACTTAGTAAGTCTACTTAGTATCCCTTAGAAACCCTATTATAATCCCCCATAACCCACCCTACTAACCCTACTTACTAAGTCAAAAGGGCCTCCAAGTAGGGTTTTGAGCAAGATATCCCCAGCATTGACTGAGGAGAGGAGAGAGTTGGCCCGAGCACTTTGCGTGGCCCGGCGCCGGCGCCCTCAGAGCAGAGTTTAGGGTTTTAGGGTTTAGGGTTTTAGGGTTTAGGGTTTAGGGTTTCGGGTTTAGGGTTTAGGGTTTCGGGTTTTAGGGTTTAGGGTTTAGGGTTTAGTACTGATCGGATCATGGGACTTAGTATCTAGGGTTATAAATCAGGTAACCATACTGAAAGTATTTAGAACCCCAGCAAGGTTTTAGCCTTACTTACCAAGTCCTCCAAAGTAGGGTGTAGTATTTCGGGGTTTGAGGGTTTTGCCAGATTGTAGAGGAGCTGTGCAGGATCTTGTCAGGGTGTTGTCGGGAATTTAGAGTTTAGGGTTTAGGGGTTTAGGGTTTTAGGGTTTAGGGGAGTTTATTCGGAGGCTATGTTTTTTTAGGGTCTTTGGTTTGGGATCCGGCAAAAGTTTGTTCATATGCTTAATACGAGATGCTACGTCTATAGTTTTTAGAAGGCCCGTCCTAAAGTCATTGCATTTACCGGGTATCGGTTCACCTGTCGCCCCAAGAGCTACTGTACCAAAAATGGTCGGTGATGACACAAAGAACCCACAAGTTGGGTTCAGGGTTGGGGGATTTATGGTCTAGATTTATGGCTTAGTAGCTGAGTGGATACACTTTACACCTTTTGGGATAATATTACTCACTATAAAACTGAAAGTGTACGTACACTTTTTGGGGCTTATGAACTCAGCAACTAAGATGGGGTGCAAAGTTTGGAGCTCAGGCTGAAGTGAAAACCTGACGGCCAAAACGGGACAGACCCCTCAAAGAAGATATGGGAGTTTCCGAAAATTAGGGGTACCTTATTTGGGGGTCCTTATAATAAGGATCCTACTATTTAGGGTACTATTTTTAGAGTCCCCTATTTTCGGAAACTCCCATATATGCTGCCTGCCTTGTTTAAGCTACAGTGGATTGCCGTGGGTCAGTTTTCGGGGTATGTTCACACCAAATCCCCACTTGTTCATGGCAACCTCCTAGTACTTTCAAGGTCTACTATACATCCTCATAGCTGCAAGACCTGTTTCTTAGGTTTGAGGGTTTAAGTATTCCCTGGCTTAGGATTCAGGGCTTCCCTATAGCAGATTTTGAAGCCGCCCATGAACCTCACAACTCTTTTCTCCGAAGCTCTCACCCCCATGGCGAACTTTCTTTGTAGCCCTATATGACATCTAGGTAGGGCTTTGGGACATTTTATATTTTCCCTTATTGGGCTTAAGAGGATCTTATTTACTAATATTGTTCAAAAGCTTTAAAAGCCCCACCTAGACGTTAATATAAGACTTACGATATCTGTGTGTTCGTTTTAGGCGTTCCCTCAAGGGTTTTCTTCAAGGTTCTACAAGCAAGCGTTCCCTCTAGCCTTGTTGCTTAATGGTGGTTTATCGGGTTGGCTATATGGTGTTACAATTGCAGGGCCCATAAATCCTCCGACCACGGTTTAGGGTACAAATACAGAGCCCATAAATCCTTCAGAAGTCCATAAAGGAGCCCTACCCGTAAAGGAACCCTTAAAGGAACCCTTACAGGGACCCTTAAAGGAGCCCAGAAAACCCTCAGGAGTCCTCCTCCTTGCCGAGAGTCCCAGAATCCCCTCGGGGGTGACACAACCTGCCGAATAAGAGGTTTAGGGGTTAGGGTTGAGGGGTTAGGGTTTAGGAGTTTAGGCTTTAGGGGTGTAGGGGCTTGGGGTTTAGGGTACGCTTGCAGTTTAGGGTTTGGGGCGTTCTAAGGTGGAAGTTCTGCTCCCTTTGTGGATGCCCTTTTCTACATTGTATACGAACTGGAGTATTTGCGTGCTTTGGGGTCTAAAACTAATCCCTCAAAGTTTATCAGTAGTACATACATTGGGCTGTCTGGGCTGTTACATATTAACATACTATCAGAATCAGGGTACATGCCATAAAGTACATGCAGCGGCTGTGATGCTCATACTATGTATATACGAACCGCGTTAAGGCCTACGTATATGCTGCATATAGGTATATACTTGGGTAGTTAAGGCTCCCAAGTTTACACTCATTGAGACTGGAAATAAGAAGATTGCGGGGTATTCATTCCCCCAAACCGTGCTACACTGCACAACCTGTTCCTAAGTATACATCCCTTAACCCAAAACCGCGAACCCCAACTCATGCAAAACCCGAACTCATAAAAGACCCTAAGCCCGCGGCCCGCAGTAAACACTTCTTTTTTACCCTGTAAGAAAAGCGTTTCACTCCCCATCAACCCTCGACGACTAAACAATGAATACCGTGAGGGCTTTGGGTTTAGGGTTTTAGGGGTCAATACCCGTCATATGACACCCCTCCTCGAGCCCTTTACGAGGAAACAACACGCGACGCGGTCGTCGCCGCCGCGATCCCAGTGCTTTCGATGAGGTGGGCTTCCTTTTGGTTTAGGGCTTGGGGTCTTCAGGTGTCTTTGGTTGGAGGGTTGTGGTGTGTGGGTGGGTTCAGTCGCCCCCAGAGTGAGCCGCACCCCGCTGTTGCTTCAGTCGGTGCGCAGAACCACCACCTCTTCGGTGGGCAATGTGAAGTAGTATGCCTTAAACCATGTAGGTTACAAAATATACTGTAACCTTCGATTGAGGAGCATCGGTTCCCTGCCAACCGAAACTTTCAAGCTGTTAATTACGCTGTATGGTTACGATTTTAGGGCTTGCCTCAACCTAGAAGCACCCAGTTTTCTCTATAGGGCCCTAAATTCACATGCTACACAGTTGATAGGGAGTCTACAGACATGTAAGCTATGATCGGTTGATGATGTTTGATACCATAGTCCTTCAAGTAGAATATTCCTCAAGTTTAATATGTTGGCCCCCAGACCCTAAACCCTGACTGTCAAGAGTTATTGGGCGTTTTTAATTGGGGTGTTCAAAGCTTCACGAGGACATCCTGACGATCAGCACTTCGAGTGGTTTTCAGCAAAGCTGGAGTGTCCGTTTACAATGATTTTATCTCCAACGCTCTGAACGGAGAAGTCAAGGCTCTCAGATTCGCCCTGTCAGACCCCTCCACATGGAAGCCCCTCACTGAGTCCTTTGGCAAGCTCCGTTCCACTTCGGCGTACACTGCCGTAACCGGCACCGTGTTCCATACCTTGAACACGGAACCCGGGTGGTCCGGAACGTCGCTATACCGGGCTGAGGGTGGCAAAATGTCGTCACTGGTATGCACATCGCTGTAGATCTCAACACGGCGGTCAGCTCAGCTTTTGTGTCTCGGCAGCTCTCCATTGACTTGGGCTACGAGCCCATAGTCAACTGCCCTGTCTTCTGCAGCGCTGGAGTCGCGGCCTATGCTTAGGGTTTACGCTTTAGGGCTGGTCGGGCATAGGGTTCCTGTCAATGTCCCAGAAGGGATGTATGAGGGCTCTCGGGTTTTAGGATAAACTAGGCTTCAAGTTTTAGTAGGCCCATGCATTTGTTTTTCGTGAAGTTAAGAAGTTTGCATCCGAAATCGCCAGCCCTGGCGCCCGAAAGACCATAAAACAACAGCTCTCGACCCCAAGCCTAAAGTAAGCCTACTGAACCCCAGGGCAGCATAGCACCCCTACTGCGCATGGAAGCCGCAAGCTTCAAGCATCTCTCTCCATACCAAAACCGAGGTCTGCATAGCTCAACTCGACAGGGCTGGAAGGTTATGCCCTACCTTCACTGATTCACCCACCATACTCTGCCTATTATGTGTAGAGTCCCTTCTAAATCCTTATTTGGGTTTTCAGGTTTATACAATAATATAGGTAGGTTCTGAAAGTTAAATGAGCCATGTATGTAATTTACACGCTGCTATTCTGCAATAAGGTAGGTTCAGCAAGTTAACACACGTTTTGTACGTGATGTGCTTCCTGCTGGAGAGGCCTTGACGCTTGGAAGCAAAACCCTACACCCTGAATCCCTTCACCCTAAACCCCTTAACCCTAAACCCCTAAACCCTAAACCCTTAAACCTTAAACCCTAAACCCTTAAGTCCTGAAACCCCAAGCCTCCAAGCCCTAGGGCCTAGGCCCTCGACCCTAAACAGCATCCGAGGCATGAACAACGCGACAGCTCGGAGGAAAGCCATGGAAGACATGATGTCCTCGAAGGTGTCTCACATGACCACGCAGATGTCGCCCACGCAATCGAAAGCCCAGGCCTGCCAAATGTATTTTTTTATTTCGAGGGTTCTATAACGGTACTACAAGGGTTCTGCAAGGGTAACGCACGGGTTCGAAAGTGGTTTGGGGTATAGTGTTTCGGTCCGTATACCACTGGAGGAAAAGTAATGGGTTCCTGTACGCGTACTGTAATGGGTTCCTGCACGCGTACTGTCGGCTCAAAGTATGTAATAGTTACTGCATGAGCACATGGATTTTAGGGTTATGGTGGTTCTGCCACCAAAACTACAGTTGAGGTATGTTGAGGTTCTAAGTAGGGCCGCCAAATAACAAGGCTTGGGTGGGTTCTTCAGACTAGAGAAACTAAGTGCTCCAGTTTTACACTTGTCATGTTGGGACTTCTTTATTAAAACTGAAACACTCAACCCCAAACCCGAGCCCGTCTTTGAAGTAGGGGTGGGCATCGTAGGGGTTTAATATAGGGGCCTTAAGCATCAGAAAAGGGATTCCTTTAAAGGGTTCCTTAAACGGGATCTATATAAGGGCTACTATAAGGGTAAAATGATATAGGGGCCTTAATAACTAGACTAGGGTTGTGGAGGCTTTTTTTATTGTAAACATTTAAGAGCCTCCGGCTCAGGCCGCCGACCCCGTAGGAGTCAGAGAAAGGGCGATGGCGGAAGGAGTATCGAGGGCCCAGTGCTCGGGAGTTTGGAGCTGAGGGGCGGAGGGCTAGGGTTTAGGGGAAGGTTTTAGGGTTTTGAGGGCTCGCCAAGAAAGGCGTTAGGTAGGCTCGGGGTTNGTTAGGTAGGCTCAGGGTGAGGGCTCGCCGAGGGTTGGCGTTAGGTAGGCTAGGGGTTTGGGGTGAGGGCTCGCCAGGGTTCGGCGTTAGGTAGGCTAGGGGTCCTCTTACGGAGCGGGGGTTCAGGAGTTTATGGTTTAGGGTGTAGGGTTTAGGGTCGAGGACGTAGGGTTTCGGGTTTAGGGCTATATTGACAGTATAAGTAGATAAGACTAATTCAGTAAAGAACACACAGATCGCGGCACAACGGCTGGAGGCCTGAGCTATCCTGGATGCCCTATTGGGGTCGTGCATTAGGTTTG
>BGNK01001448.1:23290-39823 GCA_003297005.1 Symbiodinium sp. clade A Y106 | reverse complement strand
TGCTCCTGCTCCTGCTCCTGCTCCTGCTCCTGCTCCTGCTCCTGCTCCTGCTCCTGCTCCTGCTCCTGCTGCTAGGACTCCGACTTCGATTACGACTACGACTACTACGACTGCTACTACTACGACTAGACTATGGTAACGGCTTGCTGTTGCTTCTTGTATGTCTGTCATCGCTGGTGGTACGCGTTCTCTGCACTGTTAGGACCGCTCTGACGAACTCCAAGCCTACTGTGTTGGGAAACTCCGCGCTACAGACAAAGCGTTCTTGCAGCTAGGACTTTTCCTCTGGCCTCCACATCGTTGTCATGATCAAGGTGTCTTGTGCTTGCTATCCGTTACATGAGTACCAGTACCACCACCACAACACGTTTCCATGGCTACTGCACTCACCGAAGACTTACTGCTACCATGTCAAACGACCAGCACAAAGAAGAACGGGGGCCGGGGCCACTTCCCCACAACTCTCAGCATTGCTCAGCTCCTTGTCAGATGGGCAGCTCCACACGGGTGCGGATCCAGGCCACTGCGAGGCTGTCGGTGGGTTTCAACCCGGCCTCTCAGGCAGCGCCAGGATCCAGGCTCTAGGGTTGATGATATAAATCCTGCATTACCTTAAGGACCCCAAACTATGGCCTATTATGGCCTATTCCTTATGTGGCTGAGTGAGGGCCGAGGGTCAAGCAGGCACCGCGGAAGCTGGGAGAATCGGAAAGCATGCCTCATCTTTCACACTCGGCACGCGGATTTCGGCGAGCCGGCGAGGTCCAGTCCGTTTCCGTGTCAAGGCTTGTCTTTTCAACTCCTGTACAAATATGCTATTTTGGCGGGCTGCATGCCCTCAGCACCTGTACATATCAGCATCTGCTATTTCACTGCATGACTGCCCTTTCCTCAGGCTATGTCGAAAGTCCACAATGCAGGAATTCTCATGAGACACACATATACTGGCTGTCTGGCAAAGTAAGCCGGAATCAGAATGCGGCAAGCCATGCATCGAAATCTACTTTTGATTGGCACAAGCAACTATAAGAGGTCACTTGCAGCTTCGCGCGGCAGCTGAGGCAGGCGCAGGGCGCCCAACAACACCTACACCGCGGCGAAGCTGCGATGCCAGAACACTGGCAAATCATCCGTGTTCACCATCACGTGAGCAAACTATGCTCCTTCAGGGAACTTTTGTCCCTAACCTGGGCCTCCCACGCCGACATTTATTGACCCTCAAAACAGAACTTGCAGCTATGACTAAGAGCCATGTCTCAGACTCGGGACCAAGCGTGGCAGAAGGCTGCCGAAGAACACCACACACAGACGCACACATAGACACTGCGAGCGGTCTGAGCGTCACTTCGTCGAGCTCGGGGGCCAAGGTCTGTACAGCATCAAATTTCCTCCTGACTGCAACAAAAGCCTTTGCAGTAGCTCTGCCCTGTCCCTTCAAAGGTGGATCTCCACGGCTATCTCGCAAATCGTCGCGTCTCCGATGAGTTTCTTGAAGTCCCAACTCGCCTCCTCCCCGTTACGCAGCTGGCAGCACGTCTTCTCCACGAAACTGTGCTTGATCGGCTTTGCACCGATCAATTGGCTCTCCCCCGCACAAACCGCGACGAAGGCGGTGATACTTTGCAGGCCCGGTGGCACGGCGGAAGAGCACTTCAGCTCCAGGCTGCCCCTGCCTTTGGCCTTCTTGAAGCCGGCGTTCTTGCCGCCGATCACCATCATCCGAAAGCTCAGGGCCAGGGGCTCTGCTTCTCCGGGGAACGGGAAGTGCAGCTGAAAGTCTGGGCTCACAAGGCGCCCGGAGTTGGAAGTAAACTTCAAAGCATCCACACACCACTTCACCAAGGTACTTGTATGCTCTTGCAGGCGCCTCGTCTCCAGCGTACCAGGCCGCATGCTTTTCGGGGAGAGCGAACCAAGCAAGCGGGGGTACTCGCAGCTTTGCATCGGCACCAGAGATGTTTCGGGTGCAGGTCTTCCCACATTCGGGAGTGCCATACAGGGCTGGGTGACGCAGCCGGGCTTGTCGATCCTGTCTTGTCCCTCCTCCTGAAGCATCGCATCACACTCCCATGGATCGGGGGTCGACGAGTGCACCAAGCCTGCCACCGAAGTCACCGAAGTCGCCGAGGGCAGCGCTGGCTCTGCCGGTGACTCGCCGAAGCTCTTGCAGATTGCCTGCAGCTCCCAGACATCTGGCGTGTCAAAACGAGTCTGCGTCCGGAGGCTCTGCAGCTTCCTCATGGTCTCGCTGGGCTGCCATGGCTCGGGCTCGTGGCAGTCCTCGATCACGGACTTCTCGCTGCTTTGCCGGATGATGCCGTCGTGAGGTGGTCCTGTCGTCCCCTCCTCCTGGAGCATGGCATCCCACTCCCATCGGTCGGGGGTTGCGGAGTGCCAGAATCGCGGCGTTGAAGCGGCAGAGCCAAAACAGTCCTCAATCACCGACTTCTCGGACCTTTGCTGGGCAACAAGATCGCCTTCGCAGCCTTCGCAGCCTTCGCCTTCGAACTGCTCCTCGGCCTCCTGGGCATCGGCCGCCGTCGCGGGCACCGTCTGCGACCGCAGCAGACGCCGCTCGTGGGGGGTTCCCCGGGGCTTCTCGGAAACCTGCACGAAGGTGTTCACGACGGTGATGTCCTGGTCCATGAGAAACTCCTTCGCAAGCGCTGGCATCTGGGCTGGTGCCATGGCGTCACTGGCTGGAGACCCACACGGAAATTCGGGGCGCTGCCTTCACACCTCGAGCCTCAGGAGTGACGAGTCCAGAAAGGCGGACAGAACTGCCTGGAACAACTCTCCGCGCTCGGCTGCGTGGTGATATAGGGGCCTTCATAATTAGAATAGGGTTTTGGGGCCCATTATACCACCATTCTTATAAGCAACCCCCAAAATAGCACAGGTAATTGTTAAGGCCCCTATATTACTTTTGTACCAGCTCTGGTGGCGGAGCCTGCTTTTGAAGAAGCGAGTACAGCTGCTGCAAGGTGCGCGAACGCCCGGGCGACGTCCTCAGGTCGCGACTGGTTCCCAAAGGCATACCATAGTGGCCTAAATAATTACCTATACTATTTTTGGGGGGGTCCTTATTATAATTTCTAGTATAATGGGCCCAAAAGCCCAAAACCCTATTCCTATTCTAATTAATTATTAAGGCCCCTATATTACAAAACCAGCCCTCGCGGATTGTTTGCGACTCAATCGCCCAGTCTGAGTATGGTTTCGGCTATCTTGCCAATTCATCTCTATTCCGCTAGAAGGAACTTGAAAATACTGAAAGATGTTAGGACACAGGGATTATAACATGCTGTAAAACAAGTTACCATGAAAAAAATCTCATGTGCCATCATTTACCATCATATACTCCAATGATTGGCCATAGTATACCAGGATCTGCCAGAATTTCCATCGTATACCACACCACTCCAAACCATCCTCTCCGACACTCTAATCATTCTAATCTCTAATCTTGGCCAGGCCCAGGCCACTCTCCTCGGATGGCGTCCGCCAAGGCGTTGACGTCGATGAGATGCTCGGACCAGAGGCTCTGGCTCTCGCTGCCCGGCCTCTGGTGAAAATTCTGTAGGGTTTCAGTTTCAGGTTAAGGAAGTTTGGGCTTTAGGGTTTCGAGTCTTAGGGTTTAGGGCAAAGTTTAAGGCAAAGTTTAGGGTTTAGGTGTTCAGGGCTTCTCTCTCATGGTTTATGAGGGTTTCGACTCGCACACTCGCACGGGGCAGGCACGGCTGGTCAGGTCTCATTGCTACCGGTACGACTTCGGGCTGAGAGCCTGATACCCACGACAATAAACAGACAAGGTACATTCAATAAACAATGATTCTCATGGGACATCAGGGCCCTTCACCTCACTACAGTTCAAGAAGCATACCTGGGAGAGCAGGACCAAGGGGGAACCATCATACCATAGAGGACCCAAACCAAACGTATAATGGCATAGTATAGCACAACCTGCTGCACCAGGTATATCTCTTGGCACACTAATAGCTTCAACAGACGTCGCTGCCTTGACGACATCCTCACTCACGACTGTACAAGTCTATTTCAAAAGAGGTCTCCACAAGGCTTATGTCCTACAAACTACGACTTCATCCTGAACCTTTATAGTGCTTCACACCTCCGCTGACCACATGCAGCATCTTTCAGCTTCAGCATCTGAAGGCTTGAATTCTCTCTTGAACTCATTCCAGAATTCTTGAATTCTCGTGGCAGATCCATGGCAGGTTAAATTCACTGGCAAAAGCAGATACACCATGCAAGGCGCAGAACATGCAGTAAATTCACACGGCCCATGCCACTGGCAGATGCAGATGTACCATACAAGGCGCAGAACATGCAGTAAATTCACACGGCCACTGCTCCACTGATGCACCCCAACCAAGATATTCCAGTTGCTTACAGCTGGCTATCTCCCATCATGCAGCACACAGTTTCAGGTTGTGGCCCACACTTGCCACCAAGTCAGCGAGTGTTGCCAGCAGTATTCACATTGACAGATCTCACCTCTTCTTCGTCCTTGTCCGAGACTGCGGCGTTCACTGTCGTTCTGTGTTCGTGGTGGCCAGGTTGCCATCTCACTTGGTAAGAGTGTGTAGATTTCCAGAGATGTAAATGCGAAGAGGTCCACTATGCAGTCCCCATCATATAAGCCAAATTGGAGCCACGTGAGAAAATGCCCAGCAGTGGAGTGGGCGGTAGTCCGCCCAATCAGTCTGATCCAAGGAGGCCTGAGAAAAACATCTCGTCATGCAGTAGACAGTTTCCGGATGCGGCCCACCCATGCCACCAAGTCAGCGAGTGTCACCAGCAGTATTCACACTGGCAGCTCTCGCCCCTTCTTCGTCCTTGTCCACGACCGCGGCGTTCGCTGTCGTTCTGTGTTCGTAGTGTCCAGTTTGCCATCTCACATGACAAGAGTGTGCAGATCTCCAGAGTTACAGCTGCGAAGAGGTCCACTATGTAGCACATGCCATGTCAGCCAACTCGGAGCCGCCCCAGAGAGTGCTCAGTAGCAGGGTGGGCATAAGTCTACCCAAGCACCGACTGCTCCGTAAGCTCTCCACGGCTTGGGGTTATTGCCATTGCTGCGGCGCGGGTCGCGGGTTAGTGGTTTGTCGGTTTGGTTACAGCCCAAGCGCAGAGGGTCCCGAAAAGAGATACCGGCTATCTAGGAATCGAAGTGCATTTCAAACTAGGTATGGGAGGGGGGGGGGGCCTCTTATCGCAGAGCAACCCATACACCGGCAGGCAGAACCCCGACATGTTGGAGCACAGCGAGAGGGCGGAGCCCATAATGTCATGTCTCAACGAAACGACAGGTCTCCGCTAGTCACTCTTTTCACTCCTGTGACTTCAGCTGTACTTTACGTTTGGCAGCCGAAATGTAGCGCAGTGCCTTGCGGCTTCAGATGTCCTTTACGTCTGGCAGCCGAAGTATAGCGCAGTACTTTGCGCTGCATCCAAGGATTCTTCAGCTTGCCCTCGAACCACCTATGTGGAGGGTGGCTAATTGTACAGGCCATGTACTAAAATTTGCTGCCAGGCTGTATTGTCGCAAGGTAAACAATACAGAAAAGGTAGTGCTAAAGGCTAAGTGGACATGACGCGCTACAGCCTCGGCATAGAGTGTCGTTCCCTACGAATTCAGAGTATGCATATACATGCAGAATGAATACATATGTACTTGCAAAGTCTGTACTGGCACGAAGTTGTGGCGAAGGGGGGATCGTAGACATAGTACAGCGTATAGTTGAACTAGTATACATAAGGACTATTTAATGTTCCCGCCCACAACGTGCAAATAGACTCAGGCATGCAGACTCATGCCAAACGCAGTGGCAACATGCAAATGCAAACAGAATGCAAATGAATACAGAATGCAAATGAATACAGGGTATGTACATGCAAATGAATACAGAATTTGTACATGCATTTGTACATGCAATAGAATTCAGTCGTGCAGTGGGAACGACATGTTGACGTAGTACATGGACGAAAGTATGGACATGCATGCTGAACAGCCCTTCCGCTTCTCAAATAAAACAATCACCAACAACTATGAATGGGTAGGAACAATAGAGCAGGGATAACAAGGGGAAGGGAAAGGGCGGAGTGGCACTAATGCTCAGCGCATGTTCATGAAAGGACCTGGCTGAAGGCCCAAAACATCGTCCTCCGGTACCAAGACTTGCTTGCCGCTAGATAGGGTTACAGTAGCNTTCATGAAAGGACCTGGCTGAAGGCCCAAAACATCGTCCTCCGGTACCAAGACTTGCTTGCCGCTAGATAGGGTTACAGTAGCCCAGGTAACATTACGTGACTGGGGGCGTGCAGGAATCCGGCTTGACAAGTCTATGACCGCAGGCATGCTTGGGGAAGCCTGGTTCATCATCCCTCCTGTCTGTTGCAGGGGGTCCGGCATCTGCATCGGCATCTGCTGAGAGGGGTGCTTACCGGCTGTCGTGGCTCCTCTCTCTCGGACTTCCTTGTTTTGTTCGGCCATGGCCCCCGCGCCACCCGTTAACCCCTCCTCTCAGCAGATGCCGATGCAAATGCCGGCCCCCCTGCAACAGACAGGAGGGATGATGAACCAGGCTTCCCCAAGCATGCCTGCGGTCATAGACTTGTCAAGCCGTATTCCTGCNCATGCCCAGGGAGTCAAGAGGCGGTTGGCCCAGAGCCGCGCCCATGGACGCAACCGCTGACTGGAGGCTTTCCATGGCGGCCGTGTTACGCCTGGTTAGCCCAGCCTGGTCACGTGCAGACTGTTGGACCTCCCCCAAGAGCTTGTTCACGTCCTGCTGTACAGAGTTGGCACGATCACGCACCTGCTCTGTTTTCACCTCGATCCTCTCGGTGGCGTCCGCGAGTTTTTTGGGGAGGGCCTCGAGCTTGACAACCGCAGCCTCGAGCTTGCCCATGTCCAGCATGTCATTGAGTTTCTTGGGGAGCCCTTCCAGCTTCGCGACTAAGCCTTCGAGCTTGGCCATGTAGACCTCCATGCGTGCGTTTGCCGTATCGACACTAGTAATCTTGTCGTTGAGATCGTTGTTCATGAGGTCGATTCTGGCTTTCACGTTTGTTTCCATCACTTCGACCCGTCCACGCAGTGCACCGTCCAAGGTCTGGAACCTCACTTGCTCAGTTTTCCCCGCCTGGTTCACTGTCTGTCCCAGCACGTCCAACTGCTGCTTGAGGGACTCCATCGCCTGGTGGAGATCCTTGTGTTTGTCCCCCTGTTGTTTGACATTCGCATCATGGATCTTCTTGAGGGACTGCTCTGTGTCCACCTGAACATTCTGCCGGAGCATCTTCCACTTGGTCTCCAAAGCTTCGTTGACAACCTCCTTTACGGTGTCCACAGCCAGCGTCACCGACGAAGCATCGGCGCTATGGTCCCCTGAGCCCTGGTCTCTGGCTGCCAGGGTTTCCTTTAGTAGGTCCGGCAGGACCTCTTTCAGAGTCTCAGGGAGTGCCGATGGTGACGCCTTGGAATCACGGGCGTCCATCGTCTCTTGCAGCAGAGCCGGTAGCACACCGCGTAGTGCGCCAGGTAGTGCCTGCTGAAGCTCCTTCTGTAGTAGGTCGGGCAACGCTTCCATCATCGCCTGGTGTGCTGTGGCGGGGGCCGTTGCCGCAGGAGGCGCATGCAGTCCAGCTTGAGATCGTCTCACCACATTAGAGAAACAGACCCGGAAGATGAAAGGCAGCAGGGAAACGACCGCCATAACCATTCCCATCTGTATCGTGTAGCGGTCCAGAAGGACGACGATGCTTTCCACGAGTTGCGACAGGGAAGGGGCGGCGTCCATGTTCGCAAAGCGCAAAGAAGGTCCACTCACGCGGAGCGTTTGGGCACTGAGTGATGCTGCTATTGGAGGGAGAGCACTGCATTTCCACTGAGGGCCTAGCATGAAGCCTTAGCTGCGTTCACTTTCCGTGGCCAGCTTTTGGTCTGGTTTGCACTCGGCAGCTCCACTCTGCGCGTGTGTTACACACAGGCATTGTACGGCAGAGGCACCTCGATTCCCAAGGAGCCAGGTACTCTGTACGTATGGGACACATCTCGAACGATATTACAATGCAAACTGCTCACTTTAACAAAGAGAGCCATAGACCACGCTATCGCCACCTATACACCTGCACCTGTTCACCTGTACATCATGGCCAGCCATGCACCTGTACATGCACTCCTGCGCATCTTCACCACCTGTACACTTGCACATGCACACCNGCTATCGCCACCTATACACCTGCACCTGTTCACCTGTACATCATGGCCAGCCATGCACCTGTACATGCACTCCTGCGCATCTTCACCACCTGTACACTTGCACATGCACACCTGTCATCCAACCAACACCTGGTAACCACTCAACCGAAACGTAGAACAACATCGCTCGGATCCAACTAAAACAATCATGCTTTTGCGCATCTATGAATTCAAAGTCGTTCACAAATTCATCATGCCATGCAATTCATCAATTCATCATGCCATGCAATTCATCAATTCATCATGCCATGCAAATGTATTCAGCCTACAAACATATGCACATGTACATTGACCTAGAACAGACACTCAGTGACTGCCTGCGGAGAAACGGCAAAAGTTCTCTCACTCACTGTCCAAGTCTATGAGGGTTTACGGTTTGTGGTGTGGAAAAAGATAGTGCTTTAAGATAGTGCTTTAGAGATGTAGGGTTTCGACTCTCCAGTTTAGGGGCTATGGAGTTGGGGCTTTAGGGTTTACGGCTGAAGGCTTTAGGGCCTTTGGGGAGCTAAGAGGGGTGAGGGTTTACGGTTTCGGGCTCAGGGAGAAAGTGCCAAGAGCTCCTGTAGCTGATGTTTCCTAGGATCTGAACTGCCCCTCTACAACAGCGCTGCGGGAGACTTTGGCATGGGCTTCCCGACTGAGAAGGCCTAGCACCTGCTACTTGTAGGACTCCGGCGGCCGAAAGTGCTTCGTGATCAACTGCATGTCCTGCCACGGGGGATGACTTCGATGCTTCAGGACTTCCGTGCGGACAGTTCTCAGCTCTGGGATCCTTCCCGAAGCCAACTCAGACATGCTTGCCTACGCTGCCAGCTCAGGTCCCGGCATCCGCGCCCAGCTGCACCCCGTAGTCGCAGCGCAAGGTCGTCAAGACCTCGTCCAGCACCAAGTGCCGAGAACATCGAAATTATCCACCCGGCAAAGGAGCATAATTACTGTGCAAAGCCTCCTCAAGTTCACCTGTGCAGCTCGCCCTACTCTCACCGCCACTGCCCTCAAGTCGGGCCAAGGCCACGGCGGAGGACTCGCCGACCAAGGTCCGCTCAGCAAGGGCTGCAGAGCCATCAGCCGTTGGCAATCGACTGGTGGAGATCGGCCCATCCAGTACCAGGCAGTCCTGGGGATTATTGCTATAGTTCCCTAGGGTGGGGATTGCTGATATAATTCACTAGGTTTTTCTCAGAACATGTTCTACTTTTCTGGTGGAGAGAGAGAGAGAGGAGATCGACGAGATCAGGCGGCCTTCGAAAGGATCTTTCGGAAGATGCTGTAGGCCAGTACCTGTCGGAAGGCATGGTCTCTGCTTGGTCTGCGACTTTCACTTTAGCAATACTCGAAGAAGCCCTGAACCCTGAACCCTAAACTTCAACCCTCAATCCTTCGTGGATGTGTCTCGGAATCTCCAAAGATCCTGGCCCTACAATAACGGCCCTTTCAGCAACGAGTAACCCAAGCCTCCCCGCGCCGGCGGATGCGCTTCAGGATCGCGGCCCTGGATGCGGGGGGGGAGGGCCGGCTTAGCCGCATGGCCTCCGCTGTTGTACCACTTTAGGGCTTGAGGTCCGAATGCCATGATGTTTCGTTGATGCGCTGGAGGGTTTGCGGTTGAGGGCATTAATCTCGACGGGCATGAAGCAGAGACTTAGGTGTCATAAGGATACTCAGACACTCGAATGGTGTAAGCAAGTGAGTTGGGATGTTTCACATCGGTCGTTTGTTGTATGGTTCCATTGTTCGTCGTTTCAAGCTTAGAGTTCCTGATCTTCGCCATAGTAGAGTTTAGTTTATGGAACTTAAGGTCTCGGGTTTAGGGTAGTAGAGTAGGTAACCTTTAAACTTTCTGGGGGTACTAGAATCCCTATATAACCCCATAGGTTAATCTGTAGTTCCCCCTCGGATATTGGACAAGTAACGCTAAGAGCGAGTAAATCTTTGCACGGGGACTTGTAAAGGGTACTGTGTAGCAGCATGGTTTTGATAATGTTTGTCATGGAGTTTGAGCTTGCAAGCTTTAAGCTCACTTCCTTTATACAACTCTCCTTCAACCTGCAATTTTGCATGGCCTTGCGTTTATGTCCTAAAATCTGCATAGAACCTTTGAACAAGAAGTGAAGAACAACAGTTGAAAGAAAAACGAAATGATACCATCATGTACTATCTCTGAGCTTATTGGGTGGTCCTGTTTAAGTGATGGCCGTCATGTTAAGGATCTTACTAACTATTCGATTAGGGCCACATGTTTGGAATGTCCCTAGAACGACATCCCTATCTATAAATAAGGATCGTTGAATGTTCTGCAACATGTGTTTTTCCGATTGTTTGAAGGTCCTTAGCCTATGCCCTGACGACGGTAGCTTTCATGATGACACCGGTCGTGAAGTTAGTGATGATTAGAATGAAAAGTCTTGACGGGTTCTTAAATTGGCTTCGAACTTCTGCCCGCAAAGCCGTTGGGTGGCTCGTGGCTTCGCAGCTAAACATCCTACAATCTCCACGGTCACTCTCCCGAGCTACCGCAAACTTCGAGCACCACAGAGCCCCGACGAAAACCACTCGAACCGGATGTCCGGATCCCCACTGATCTGGACCTGGCCTGAGGCTATGCCATTGTGCAAAGGTCGTGTCTCCACCTGCGCGCAAGCGAATAAGCAAGTCTACCCGTTCCAGGTGGGGCCTGATGGACGCCTGCTTTAGGCAAAGGGGCAAGGGACAAGGGAAAGTGGGGTAAAGCTTTGGAAAGCCGTGATTTTTCAGCTTCCGCCGGCTCCTGACCCCGCCTGCAATGTCAGGCAACACAACGCCGCAACCGTTTCGACAAATGGACATCAGGTTGCGAGTCTAGTGGTGGAAAGCCTGCTCCATTTGAGCCAACATCCAGGAGTCTACACACTGTACACTTACAGTCACTGATAATCACAAAGGGACGGCCTCTTTGGGTTCCGGTTTGAACATGGTACTCTAGTAAGGAACAAGGAAAAGAAACAAGGAAACAAAAACACTAATATTCTGCTGCCGCCACCACCACCGCCACAGGTACTGGGTTGAAAAGCCTGTTGAAACAGCTTTTCGTCGTGTTCCTGGCCTTCGCCAGTTACAGGATTTCCGTTGCTTCATGCTACTCATCAAGCTGACCATCTCTGCAAGCCTGCCGCTGTCCGGGGCGTGGCCGGGTTGAGGCAAAGCCGCTCCAGCACCCAGCCAACATCTGGAGGCTCTCCTGCGGGAGCATACATCATTTGCGCAGATCTCCAGAGCTGTATCCCAGGAAAATGTTGGCATGTGATCTGCAGGATAGCCAACGGAAGTTGCATCCCCCTATGTTACTATGCAACCAGCAGTAACCGAGCGGCACAAGCATCTCTGAGACAGAATTCCGCATGGCTACAGCGCCGATACCACTCTATGTAGATTAGGGCTCGCATTCTGGATCCGCCGATGCGCTATAAAGAGAGAACTCTTCAAAGGGACCCGAATTTAGAGACATGCCCGTGTGAACAGGCCTTCTGGGGCTGATGCATGCAGCAGCAGCTCCTGCACGTCCTTCCCCACCTGAGCTTCGCTTTCGAGGCATGTACAAATCTACATTACCTCCCAACACCCTCTCATGATGCGTAGTTCTACACGATTGATTACTCGTTTGGCTTTCTAGCTACTACTCACACATAATGACTTCATTCTAGTGTCCTGTCGTGAGCCAAAACCGTCGACATCGATCGGCACCCTGATCTCCCAACCCCTTTGCCTACGCTGCTTTCGTCCGGCAAACGCAGCCCTACCAATGGCCGGAGCTGCATTGTAGCCTCTCTCAAGAGCCCCTCAAGTCCTAGCAAAACCCGCGTCAAAAAAGCATGCTTGAAACTCCACAGCCGAGTCACGGCAGCAGAACGTGAGATGCAGCCCCGACCGACGGGGTTGCTGAGGCCGCCGAAGACGGCCTGACACTGGACCACTGCTGCGAGAGTCAGGGAGGTGGTAAGGGCTGGATGGCCGGGCTTAGCCAACACATCATACATCCGGTACAACAACTGTACGCCAAGCGCCTGCATCAGCCGTGGGCCGTGAAGATAAGAGAAGGGCGCAATGGGCACAATGCGCACGCCCCATCTCAGGTCCACGGGGTCACCGTAACCACCGGCTGAGGAATGCTCCGGCACGAGGGTGAAAGCCGTGTTCCAGCTCCGGCGTCCCTGACAGACGTAGCCGAAGTCCACGAAGCGCCCGAAGATCAGGTACGGGGCTCCCAGACCTCCACCACGGCTGGGTGGCTCGCAGCTCAGCAAGATCTCGGAGCTCACATCGTCGACGGATGGCAGCCCGAACTGAACGTGCTGTCCATAGTGCACACGGGAAGAGGCAGGGAAGCCGTCCAGCTCACTACACCGGAATACCCGCCAAGCGCTTCGACACGCGACAGTGTCGGGGTCTCGCACCCGAGCAGCTGTCACTGCCACGAAATCCTTGGCCCTGCGCCCCGAGGCTGCCAGGTCCTCTGCCAGCCGCAGCTCCTCCCGCTCGGCATCCGTGGGAGCGATCTCCCGCGGACCGACGTCGCCAACGGCCTTTGGGCGGACGCACGCACAGAGCGCCGCTGCGAAGCCATCGTCATCCAGCGGCGGCAGCGTGAGGCGCAAAGCGTCCTCAAAGGCCAAGTGGCTGGGCTTAGGCTCCGGCTCCAGAGCTGCCGGGCTCAGGGGCAGCTTCGCCGCCGAGCGGGTCTTCACCGTCACGGCCGGCGGCTTCCCCAGCTGCGACGGCGATCGAAGAGGTCGCAGGTGCCGCACGCGCCACAGGGGCTCCCGAGTGCCTCGGCTTGCACTGCAGTGATTCCAAGAAGCACGAGTAAGATGGAAAACTATAGCAGAGACTGCTGGATCCATGGAAAAGGAAAAGTCCATCTTGGTGCAGGCCAAGGTCGAACGACCGGCGAGGAGGGGTCATCTTCTTGCAATTCGTCCAGCTTCACAGTTTGGGTCATGGACTGGCACCCCTTGCAGTGCCAGTCAGGGTTTGGGTGAGTTGGGTCTGTTGGGTGGGCAAAAGCGGGTTGTTGTGTACAAACATAACATGGTGGGCTCTACGTGTGCTCTTTCTTCTTACTGGGGCGTATATGGCTGAGCCCGTCTTTCTTGCCATGGCTCTCGGAATTGACACGACAGAATCTCAAACTCAGCAGGGTTTTTGCATCGTGCGACGCCTGGAGTGCACGCCCAACCTTTGAGACAGACGAAAGACTGTGCGAGGTGGCAAGTTTCCAGCGATCCAGTCGTTTTTTAGCCACTCAGTGATACTTTCTCGATTTAGCTCTCTATCGGTCGATCTATTTATCCATAACAAGAACTGCACATATACATACTCATACACCCATGACTGTAGCTTGCGACCTCGCAGGAGTTTCAGGCCCGGGATCTCACCCGCATGCGAAGCAGCTCTGGTTTAGAGCGCTGCTGCGGGAGCCCACACGACAGGTCTCCGCCCAGCGTCCCGCGTCAGAGCCTGACATCATCCCTTGCTGTTCGGTCGGAGCCCTGCCAATACCTGATCTGCTCAAAGACTGTGTGCCACGGCACGCCCCGATCAGCATCAAATTTCTTGCAGACCTGCGGCACACCATGCAGCGAAGTGTCAAGCACAAGGGGGCCAAGATGGACCAAAGGGGGCTACCCGGATCTACCCAGGTAAGGGCGATGCAGGCCGCCCCCCAAGGGAAAATTGCGAAAACGGCCCACGATGATTTAATCACCGGCCTTCGCCGCCAGATGGCGTTGAATGTGTAGGGATTTGAAGGCTGATGAAGCTGCAGGGTAGGGCTTACAAAGGTGCTTTTGTCCTGTTGCTTAAACAGTTTCACCACGCAATACAGGAGCTTTCTGCGCCACCTGAGCGACTGCAGCACGCTGACCGGGGTGGGGATTTCTTCACAGAAATCACCCGCCCACCCCGGTGGCACAAGACTCGGTTCGCCTTGTCTGCGCGCGAGCTACGGCCACACGGAAAAGAAGGCTGCAGCACTTGCAGCTCAACGTCGTGCGGCTGCTGCGGCTCGGGAGGGTGTGCAGTTTCTACCAGAGTCTCATACCTCGCACCAGGTCGCATCAAACTGCACACCGCCCCCAGTCATTGCATTAACGCTGCAGCAAAGCCCGTTTGGAGGTATGATGAAGCATGTGAACATCCCTTCTAAACAAGACCGGCATTGTTCCATGAAAACAAACAACCCAACTCTCCTCACTGACCGTGGGAGAACCCGACAGGAACCCAACAGACGCCACTGCCAGCGTCATCTTAAAGATCCTCTGCCCGCCGGCTTCGGCCGGTCTAGGCGAGCGACCACCTCTCCCACGTCTCCACCTGCGACCGAGGCTTGCAGCAGGCATTGCACGAACACGCACTCTGCAAAAGCCGCTGCGCCATGCATAGCTTTACACCATCTTAAGAGCGATCACGAGGCGCCCTGAAGCGAGTTCAACCCCTGGCACCTCCCGCAGCGCCGAGTCCGGCCCGGCCACGAGGACGCCACCGGACCAGGCGCCCAGCGCGCGCATCAGCCTCGCAGCGCCGGGGCTTCTTTAGTACGAGTCATAATGAGTAATAGTAGCGGCAGTAATCATAATAACAATGATAATCATTGATGACATAAGAATGACACTACTGACAATCATGCTTTCGGACTGGGACTGAGGCAGGGGAGCTAAGGCTAGGTGCCCCAGGGGTGCTCAGGCCCTCCTCTCCAATGACAGTCCCACTTGCCGCTCATGGAGAAGAAGCGCGCCGCAGACGCTACATGCAAAGCAAGCTGGTAGATTTGCTGTAGAAACTCAACCTGTGCATCCTGGAGATCACGAGGACTCAGAGAAATGTGGACCGTGGATTTTTCGAAGCCCATCTTCCCTCTGTCGGACTTGAGATGTGCCACCAAGGAACTGGGTCAAGGCGGTACCTGCAAAGCCGGAAAAACCCTTCAACACGAGGGGTTGATACTGGGTAGTCGCCCTAAGTCGCGGCAGGCCGTCGAAAGTCGTTGCAATGCTGCTTTTCCGCAAGGTGACGCTAGAACCGGCGAAAGTCGCAGCACATGCCCAAAAGTCACAGCACAAGTGGCCAATCCCCAGTGTGACGCGCGATTTGACATGGCATCGCAGCAGAAGGAAAACTCTATGTCGAAACCCCATGTGGACACCGCCCGGAGGCGGGTTTCAACACATGTAGCAAAATAAATGAATAGAAAGGCCGCGTGCTGCAGGTATTCGTGCCTTGTTTTGCAGTCACATCACCTGGCTTCAACACGGCTCTAGACACACATCAGTGGCATCACAGCGCAGGATATCCAGCCATTCCCCATGTAGACGCTGCATGTCACAAGGGGCACGGACGAGCACCATGAATCTGCTGCTCACAAATGTTTTCCCCATCTCAGAGCACACCAACAACAGTAGANTTCCCCATGTAGACGCTGCATGTCACAAGGGGCACGGACGAGCACCATGAATCTGCTGCTCACAAATGTTTTCCCCATCTCAGAGCACACCAACAACAGTAGAATCATAGCACTTCAAAGCCTGCCGTTCCCCAACCAGATGCTAGCACCCTCTCAAGACACGTACAGGCGCAGGGTTTATTGCACATGTGTACCCAGCGTTCGGTGGTATACCCGGCGCCGATCAGGCTGACGGACTGGCAAAACCTTTATCTTCTCTTACTGGAGGAATTGCTATATATCATCCCACGTTTTCTGTCGACCCACATCAGTGACACATCAAACCCAGCTATTCACAATGCAGACGCTCGATTCCGCAGGCACGGCTCGAGACGCACATCAGTGGCATCACAACACATCAAAACTAGCCATTCCCCATGTAGACGCTCAATTTCGTGAGCAATCGCTCCCAGACGCACATCAGTGGCANGATTCCGCAGGCACGGCTCGAGACGCACATCAGTGGCATCACAACACATCAAAACTAGCCATTCCCCATGTAGACGCTCAATTTCGTGAGCAATCGCTCCCAGACGCACATCAGTGGCATCACAGCTCATCAAGGCCAGCCGGTTCCCCATGTAGACGCTCGATTTCAAAAGCACCCGCTCATGACATGCGTCAGGGGCAGCACAGCACATCAAAACCAGCCATTTGGCCGGGCTCCGAAATGCTTAACCGCAAGCTGACGCTGAAACGGTTGATGTTTGGATGTATGCCAGGCCGGGCTCCGAAAGGCTTAACCGCAAGGTGACGCTGAAACGGCTGATGTTTG
>BGNK01001448.1:0-23266 GCA_003297005.1 Symbiodinium sp. clade A Y106 | reverse complement strand
AAACCCTCCCCTCGTAGGGTTTAGGGTTTCTTTAAAGCTACCTGCAAAGGCTTCAGAACTCTCAAGCACCAGCAGGAACAGCAGTACCCCTATTTACGTTCTCACGTCGTTTGTTCGGCACCACGTCAGGCGGGACTGCTCATCCACTTATATAGCGGAATGTGCAGGAAGCTGCTTCGCCAGATGAGGCACTGCGTTATTCAACTCTCACTGCTGGTGAAAAACTCGGCAGGCTACCTATATCTACTTATTATGCCCGCAGAAAGGTTTTTCTACATGCAGCAATAGCGGGTTGTATGGGATGGGCAATACTTTTCCGCAAAGTGACGCTGCAAGAACAAGCATGCAAAATGTTATCACAGTCGTGAATTAAACAGTTGTCAATACGCTTACGCAAGGTGACGCTGCACAAACAAGCATGCAGGAGGTTATCACAGTAGTGGATTACACGGGTTGCCAACACGTTTCCGCAAGGTGACGCTGCACAGACGAGCATGCAAGATGCTTATCACAATAGTGGATTACGACTGCCCATGTAGACACTCGATGTCGCANACAGACGAGCATGCAAGATGCTTATCACAATAGTGGATTACGACTGCCCATGTAGACACTCGATGTCGCAAGCACCCGCAGAAGAGATACATCAGTGGCCTCGCAGCACATCAAAACCAACCATTCGCCATGTAGACGCTCGGTTTTGCCAGCACTAGCTCGAGAAACACGTCAATGAGTCAACCACTCGAGACACAGATCAGTACAACACATCAAAAGCAGCCAGTCCCCATGTAGACGCTCGATTCCCAATCGGCTAGCACAAAAATACGAAACCCCAGTGTGACGCTGCACAAACAAGGATGCAAGATGTTATCACAGTGGTGGATTATATGGGTTGGTAATACGTTTCCGCAAGGTGACGCGGGATTGTTACGACTTTTGGCGGCGCGCAACGACTTAGGGCCAGCACCCAGTAGGAAGGAGTCGACGCAACCAAGAATCGCCGCCTCTATGTTCCAAATCGGGGTCCCGGATTCGGCAGTCGCAGCAGCTGACGCAGAATGAATGACAACTGTCAAATCAACACGACTTGCGTGGTCCAATCTAGGACTGACTGTGAATTGGGTTCTCAAGCTTGACTGATCTTTGCCCGCATGAAGTGCACCTGTCTAGCCTCTAGACCCATAGTTTCACATCTTCCGTCGCCTCATGTCAAGAATGTCCGGCTCATACTAATCTTCTTCGTGTCCTCTCAAGGGAAACCCGGGCATGCTTCTGTGCTTTGTCTCAGGCCTTCCGCGCCCAAAGAGCCCGGCTCACACCTGGCTCTGGCAAGTTCTGGGAACACGAGGCCTTAAATCTAAAACCTACTTCAGCTCCTCCTCCTCCTCCGTACCCTAAATAGTAGGATCCTTATCCTCCTCCTCCTCGTCCTCCTCCCCTTGTGCCCAAATTCTGTTGCCGAATCTAGCGCGACTTCTCCGCATGTTCCTCAGCACCACCCACTTCCCGCCCAGGCACACGAAAAGGACGTGGGGCGCCCTGGGCCAGAAGGCCTTGGCCTAAGCAGCACTTTAACTAGGGTTGAGGGTTTAGGGTTGAGGTTGTTTATTTTGAACGACCCTTTTCCGTCTCGCTGGGATCCAGAAAGCGACCTCTCACTGGCACGTTTCGAGGGTTTAGGGTTTAGGGCTGATGGAACTGCAAAGGTCTACCGGCCACCAGTTTCCTACAAACTGCAAGGGATGACACATGCCGCGACTGCATATTGTTCCCACCTCCTTGCTCGAAGCCCAATCCAAGACCGGAAAATCCGAGCTGGGGAGTGTAGGAGCTACAAGCAAAAACGCTCGGCTTGGATCACCGTCCTGGCTTTGAAAAAGACGAGATGCAAAGGTGAGAAGCACCTTCTGGCACCTGGTCAGCTCTGCCAGGCCTCATAGAGGAGGGGTTCCAGGACGGGGTTGCTCTTGAGCGGTTGGAGACCTGCGCATCCTCCGCTTGCCGAGAAGATGCCAGTCTCCTGCCTCAGCAGCCCGAACAAAGCCCCAAACCCTTGCACGCCTCTGTCCGCGAAATCCGCCAAGGCAAAGTGGGACAGGTGCGCCTTTGACCAAGGAGGCAAGCGCATGCTCCAATCGACCATTGCCCATGCTGCTTGAAACAATTCGAAGCTCTCAAGCACGAAGCTTCAGGTGATGTGAACTTGGCGGTGAATAGCAAGCATGTCTAGCCAGCGATAAAACCGGCCTCAATGTCACAAGCCAGGTACTCGTAGCCAGCATGGAGCACGTCTCGGGGAGTTTTACAGCTGTTCTCCTCCAACGTTTCGGCTTTGGTGCTGGAGGCAGAGGACGTCGCATGCGACGCTCATGAACAATCAAGGTCTGCAACAAAACCCTGCCACGGCGTAACTGCACGTCACTAGCGAATCGTCTCCCTCCCATCGTCCTGGCAAAGCTGCGTAACACATCGCGGGCTCACAGCCGCAAAGCGCGCCCGTGGATGGCGCCAGAAGAGCGGTGCCTCATGGTCGATGCTTGGGATACGGTTGGTTTGCTGCGTCGCACCGCCCTACCTCTGAAACGGAGGCTTTTCTAAACGTCGGCAACTTGCAGCATGCATACTGACTAAGGAATCTTGAACATATAGGGTGCAGCAGCAAATTCATACGCAGCACGGACCAGTCTGCAAGCTTTCTGACTCTGACTACTTCTAAACCACCTGCTGACGCACGCTGAACATCAAGTCTCACGCAGCACCTCCTAAAGGTCTTCATGGGGTCACCTGGGACTGCCGTCTCACTTTCATGCAGCTCTTTGCAAATGGGGTGCGGTGGCCTTTCGAAAACAACCTTCGAAGCTTCGAACCATCTGTGGAAATGCCCAGCGACTGCATCTGGCCGCTGTCCCGCAAGCAAGTCGCAGATCTTGGGCATGTCCAGGCATCCTGGCATTGTCAAACAACTGTGAGACTTAACTTCCCGATCCAGTTCCTGTGTCGCCCCGCGCCGCTAGGTCCTTCCAGCACCACCCGCGAGCTCCTTGACAGACAGATGAAGGCCCGGCTCCCCAGCAGCTTGTCTGTAATGCTGCATGCCTGAGAAGTCTTCCGGTTCGTGGGAGATTTTGGCTTTTGGGTCGTCTTTAGGCGGCGTAGGGTGAGGCGCATGCAGCTTTCTGTTGCAACAGCTTGCTTGCTGCTATTGCCTGTCGCACGACTTGGCTAGAAGACTGCCCGACACATCCCGAGAGCCGCCACGGCACCAGGCGATCTTCCGCCTCGGCGCTCGCTTTCGCGGCTTCAGCGGCCTCCGTGGCCTCCGCCCGCCAGAGTGCAGCCTGCAGATATGCCGCAACACACGGTGGGCCGAGGCTAGGCCCTCCCAAGCTGAACCCTCGAGATGCGGCCTTCTTGGACTTGACTCCTTCGATCGCCTCGGGAGTAGGCAGCGTGACCTTTCCGGGTGCACGAACATGTCAAAGCCAGGAGCTGTGCATTGAAGGTCTTGAGCCGCACCCACAGAGCACTGCGCGCTTTTTCCGTGGCCTCCTCCAGAGACGGCGAGGCAAGCAGTGCCAAAGAGCGCTGCGCCGCCGAACGAACCCGTTCATCCGCATCCTGGTCACGCAAGCAGAGGAGGAGGACCAGCGAAGCCCACCGCGGCCCCTGAACTCAGCATGAGCCCCCTACCCCAACTCTCCCTGCCTCTGCGCAGGCCTCCACGGCCTCGATCGTCTCCCGATCCGACGGCCGTGCCACCTCTTGGAATCAAGACGAAGCAGCGTCGTCCATCTGACCCAAAGCGTGGCAATGTGCTGGAGAACAACCGGCAAAAACTTGCTTGGGACAGTGGTCAGGAAACGGGGCTTCAACAACTCTCGAAGGCAACCCAGATGCGGTGCCAAGGGCGATGACGGCCCGCACCCGCACCTCTGCAGAAACAAAGCTGTATAGAGGGGCGGAGGGGTTGCATTGTTTTTGAAGCTTCAACACTTTCAGCCCTTGACGCCCCGCACTTCTACTAAGGATTCCTGAATCTCCTGATCCCGAACATCCTGAAAAGCCAGCACCTCAGCATGGGTGTCTTGCAGCAGACCCACGAGTGCCTGGGAAGCGATTCAGTTTCGTACTTCATGCTCGAGAGAGAGACAGACAGACAGACAGAGAGACAGAGAGACAGAGAGAGATGTTCATCGTCGTCTCTTGAATCGAACTCTTGCTGATTTCCTTCCGAACCGAAAAACTGGCGCTGCTGAAGGATTGCCTAATTCAATCTTCGGATTCCCAAAGACAACGAATTTGAAGGATATAAGTACCTTAATTGCGGTTATAAGTTTAGGGACCCTAATTTTAACCCTAGTTACTAAGTCCCGTGATCCTTCCCCAAGATAGACGATCGCAAGCCCTTGACACCCATGATGTCCACTCAATTCGAGCTGAGCATCTGCCGTCATGGCAGGGTCGCCCCACGGTGAGATAATCGTGCTCGCATGCGCCAGTGCACATCGCACTGTGGGGTCCGGATCCTTACAGGGCTCGGTTGACTTAGCAACAAGTCTACTAGAGTCCTAGTCCCCTATATGCCTTGCACAATCCTGCGGGCCAATCTCATGGACCGGTTTCGGTCAAAAGAGCCAAGACCTCTGGGGATGCCAGCTGACGTACCTCACACCTTTTCGGACTCGGACCACAGGAGGACGGGCTGCAAGCTGAGAATCGGTGCAGCATTGGCACAACAAGGTCGTTCCCTCGCGATCACAGAAAGGTGCCACCTGAGATGCAGAAGGAAGGCGGCTCCCGATGCCGGAACTATTCCACACTACATCATAAATCTTAACTTTGCAGCAACACGCTAGCTCCGGGACCGACATTCAGCTTACGACCATTGAAATGAAAATCGGACAGCCGGAAGCCCTCACTTCGTCCACGCAGCTTCGGAAGTATTAACAACAAAAAGCATCATCATCATCATCATCATCAACAACAACAACAACATCAAAGACGTCCCACTTGGCACTGCCACACTCTACGTCAGTCATCCTCGAGCTGATGCCGCAAAGCAACATCTCCCAGTGCTGCCACAGCCTCTCGCCGGACCGCAAGACTTGGGTCCTGGCCGGAGACTTGCGTGGTTTGGCAGGGGTCATACGACTGGGGATCTTAGGGCAATATCCTCAGGGCACAGACATGAAGACCCCCAGGCAATCTCGGTGACAGATGTGACAGTTAAAGGACGGCACGTCTGTTCGAGCTTCACTGTGTAATACATTGGAACACTCCAATTCAAACCGCTGAGAGAAACCAGTGTCCGCAAGGCCCCGCACAACCGCGGCCAGGGCCTGTATCGGCACGGACTCAAGGCTCGGGGCAAAGGGGCGAGGGCGGATTTGCGGCAGAGGCATAGCAGACTCTGGTAGTCCGGAGCAAATGGCCGCCAAAACACCAAGAATGCCAACCACATCCTGGATTCCTCGAAGCTCGGGCACGCCTCCGAGTTCCCGCGGCTGGCCAGCGACGACAAAGCCTCCACAGCCTCTTGTCGTAACCAGTCCTCGTGCATGCAGCAAGCAAAGTGCAACTGAGCGTACGAATGAGTTGAACAATGAATCGTTGCCTCCTGGCTGGACTTCTGGCAGCAAGGTCTAAGATAGCGTCTAGACACTGGGACGAGGCATATGTCCTAGGCCTAGGTCCAAAAGATTTGGCATCAAAATGCGACACAAAAAGGCCTCCTCGCGGCTCTGCATGATGCCCGCCAGTGCTGAGACCTGGGCTCTTGGCTTGTGCTTTAACTCATAGTATCTTATAGTATCTGATAGTATAATATAATATAATATATTATAGCCCCACAACGTCACAACGGCTGCGGGAGATCGCGGACTCTTGGCAAAGCCTGCTCCATTTAGGGCATGCGGCCACTGCCTCATGGCCGTGTGCCACGGCTCCGAGCAGCATTCGTGCAGCGCTTCGCACCTCAGCGAGCAGATGCGAGCAGACGACATGACCGCGGCGCTTCTTCGGGGTTCCTATGCCGATCGAGCACGCGTCGAGCACGCATTGGCCATCTCCTAACCTCCTGGTGATCCAACGGGACGGCTACCTCCCCCCGTCTGAGTCTGGGCCTCCCCGTCAGAATCCAGCAATCGCCTCGGCGCCAGGCGAAGCAAGAGAACCAATCTCACTCTCAGATATTCGCAACTAAGACCTGCTAGAATCTCACAGCTTAGATCATCAGGTGATGAGCCCGAGAGGGTATCGAGCTCGTTACTTCTGCAGGCTTTTCTTCGCCCTCCAAAGGAGGGGTCTGAAGTCCACAGTGTCACATAGACCCGCTCATCAGATCCGGCAAAGCTGATCTGCCCAGTCTACGATAATAACCGATAATATATATATATATATATATATATATTATATTATATATATATATATATTTTTTCATTTCCCAGCATTCAGAGGAGTACGCTGCTCTAATTACATGCGGGAGCCCGCAGTGCTACAAAAGGCGCTGCAAAGGGCGTGTCCCAAAAGTGGCTCGGGGCTGAAACAGCATTGACTGTACCGAGCAAGATTTGCTCCCATGCCTGCCTGAGCCTAACGGGGACGTATTCAACCGGATCAACGGCCGCGGCGGGTATCTCTCCTTCGCCACTACACATAGAGCCACCCGCTTCCCACTCTATGTGCAGTTGGTGTGGCTGCGGTTCAAGGGTCCCACGGCTCCGACGGCCAACTTCTAAGGCCTGTGTCCAGTCTAGCTCACTGACAATCTTCTCGAACTCCTTCAACTCGACGGACGCCCGCTGGCTCCGCTGCCCACAGTCAGTTGCGAAAGCGACATGGACCGGGTCGAGGGCGCTAAGCACATTCGAGCGGTTGTTCCAAGTCAGGATGTGGTCCGCTTCTCTCAGGAGGCCGACCTCTGACTTGATGTAGGCGAGGATGTCCTGTTCCTCCGCCTCGTAGAGGGGGTGCTGCTCGAAGATCTGGATGATCACTTTGGCAACCTCAGCGACGCTGTGCCACGTCTCGGCCTCAAAGAGCTCGTAACAGAGGGCCTTGTAGGCTTTCGATGCTTCGTCGCTCCAAGCTTCGTCACAGTCCGTCCAGTTCGGCTGCCCACGCGTCTCCGTCGGGGCATGTGTAAACTGCTCGATCGCCTTCATCCGCCAGCCCCTGCTGCCAATGCCAGGTTGGACATGCTGTGCTCGTAGCCCACGGGCTCGTAGCACACGTGCGCACCATGGGGGGTCCCGTAGATGTGCTGAGCTTACCGAACAGTCGCCACTCTGCCGTGCGTCTTAAAGAGGTGGGCTCCGAGCCCTCCTTTGGATCGGAAAGCCTTTTTGCATCCGCGGCAACGCCAAAGTGACGGTTGGTCCAAGTGGCCGTCGGCCTCCTTCACCGCCATGCGGTGCATCGCCCAGAGCGCCACTGTGATCTTCTGCCGCTCAATGTTGTCCCGGTGTTGTCGGTGGAGCATGGCTCTGACCCGCCGACAGAAGAGGTCGGGACCTCCTTGATCCTTTGACACCATTGCTCCCAATGGTGTCTGTCGACAGCCGGCCATCCAGGATCGAAGCTGGTCAGCTCCGACAGGTCCCTCAAGACCCACTGGAACCACTGACCTTCTCGTTGGAGAACTGCCCATAACAATGCCGGCCCCGTGCGTACCATAGCGCTGAGCAGACTGAGCCGTTGTCTTTTTGCCAGCAGTTCGAGGCCCCAGCTGTTGGTGACGATGTGGACCAGCGGGGCCGGCATCTTATAGAAGCTTTCGCCCTTGATCTCGGCCGCCAAGAGTCTGCGCAAGCACCTCGTGTAGCCGCTTCCCAAGTGTTCCCATGTCTCTCCTGTCGGGACCCATAGGGAGAGGTTAAGGAGAGGGTGCGGACCGCGACCTCAAACAGCTGTGCAGAGGTGGGTATATTGCAAGGCAACCGGCATCTCAACGTCAAGGTCGGGGAGGTAGAGTACCGCCTTGCCCTTGTAGGAGGCCTCTTTCCGGGCTCTCTGAACTCCACGGCCCGTCAGGTGGAGCATGACCGTAGTCTTACCCCGCTTCAGATTCGGGCAAAGCCCGAACTCCTCAAGAGTGGAGATGGCGACGGAACACAAACGCTTGGCCTTGCTGACTAGTCGCACCGGGTCGCGGTCTTCGACAGGGATGGCAGAGTCGTCTGCCCAAGTACCATCTCGAGCGAGCTCCTCCGACGTCACCTCGCCGTCCGGGAAGGGTCCCGCTTCTCCACGCACCGGTGCATAGGACAAGATGCCCTCACCATCGAGCCGCTCAGCCAGGGTCCCCAGCACTCTGGCGACAAACGCGAAGACAGCGTCAGCCCAGCTCTCCCCAGGGCGTGACCCCGCCTGAGTGACCGCTACCCTGTCTCCGCTGCTACAGTGGGAGACGAACCATGTATGCCGGTGGAAATCGGCACACGCCTCGCGGACAACAGGCTTCATGTTCGCTTCGCCCATCAGTCCTCCCTGACGGACTATCTCGAGGAGGTGGTGCATGCCCTCCAGTTGTAGCCCAAATTGGGCCAAGAGTCGCGCCACATCTTCGTCTCGTTCGAGCGGGCCCGTAGCGACCTGGCGCGCCACCCTGTAGTAGGCAGCCTTGGTGTCGATGAAGAGCACAGCGTAACTGTGGCCCAGGCGATGGCAGCCTCTGAAGAAGGCCGCCAAATACATTGAAGCGAAAGCTATGGGCGCCCGAGGTGGAGCCCGTGGAGGGTTCCCTGTAGCGCCGTCTGGCCTCTCGCCCTCATCAGCTTGTTGTATCAGCTTGTTGTAGGCCTTCGCCAAAACGCTGCTCACGAAGAGTGACCGATAGTTCGCAGGGTCTTCTGTACCCCCTGCACCTTTCCAGGCAGCATACAAGATGCCGCCTCTCCATTGCACTGGTTGTCGAAATGTCGTGAGGGCTTGCACAAACAAGGCGTGGACCGCTCTCGTCATCTGTGAGGGGGCCGCACGGAAGATCTCCTCTGGCAGGTTGTCAGGTTGTCAAGCCCCGCAGCTTTGCCGACTGGCACTGCCCGGAGAGTCTTCTCGACCTCGTTGGCGTCAGGGATGTCCTCGATGTCCCAGACATCCAGTCGAGCGCAAGCCGGCCACCGAACGTGATGAAGTCGATCCGGTGCTTTTGTCCGTTTGGGTGCTGGTAGGTGGCATGTTCCCCGGAGTGCATCCCCAAGGTTGCAGGCAACCACAGATGGTGCTTCTGCAGCACCTCCGCTAGGTACTTGCCAGCACGGTCCGGCTCACCGAACTGAACCTGGCCGGTGACTTCGCCGAAGTTCGGCGGTGGGCGTCAATGCCGCCAACGATGAGGTCGCACGGCTTCAGGTCGGAGAGCAGCTTATCAAGCACCCTGAGAAACTGTTGGCGTTCCTGATTCCTGCCCTCATGCGGGCAGTGTGCCGCAAACAGGGTCACCCGGAGGCCCGCTGTGACAATCTGGATCATGAGCAGGCGCTCGGCGTTGAAGAGGACCGAGATATCGTCCTCTTCGATGATAATTGCCTTGCCGTCAAGCTCGAAGGCACCATCGCAGCGATTCAACCAAATCGCCGTGCCCCAGTGTGATCGGGCTGGGGACGCCAGACGCAGGAAGCGTCTCGCGGTGAGGACACCGCCCGCATCCTTGGTTTCTTGAAAGAAAACAATCTGGCTCTTCCGCCATGCCAACTGATCTTCGACATAAGCATGTTTTCCACGGAGACCCTGTATGTTGACACACATGGTGCGGCTTGTGAGCTTGACTGCGTTGCCGGCCTTGATGCACCGCGTGGTAGGAATAAGCTCCTGTTGCGAAACACCGACAGCGGTGGGGGCCTCGTGCGGGCGCCACTCAAGCCACTGCCCGGCCGCGACAGGCAGTTCACCCGTACCCTGTCCCCAGATGGACGTGGAAAGCCAGCGAAAGTCCGCACTAAGGAAGGCTGCCATGTTCCCGGCCGGGTGGTATAGCCGGGTTTCGTTTGGCTGCCTCCTTGGCTATCACATCCGCCAGCTCATTCCAGGGGTCCCCAACGTGAGCCTGGGTGTACTCAAAGCGCAGCCTGCCATGACGTATCTTTCAAGATCACGCACTTTGTCTGCGAAGGCGTTGCACGCCGACCAGCTGCCATCAGTGGCCTTCCCAGCACTGAGGCAATCGAAATGAACAACAACCTCAGAGAACGGGAGGAGTTGGATGGCTTGGGCTACCCAGAGAAGAGCCACAGCTATACCAACTTGTTCCGCATAGAGCGTCGGCGGCAAAGCGTCCTTCCAAAGGCTTTCACCATGCCCAAGGATGGCCTCCCCAACAGCGCCAAAGAGCGCCGTTCCCTGCAGGCTCTGAAGCAAGATGACAACTCCATATCCACTTCTTGGTGCCTCAGCTGTGAACGAGCCGTCCGTATAGAGGTGATCGCCATTGCCCAAACAAGGGTCCAATGGACTAAATTCAACTCGCCAGAGCCAGCCCAGTGGCGGGCTTTACCAGAAGGGCCGTGGCGTTGAATGTGAGCCAGTCCGGGGGCCAGACGCGAAGAGCTTCTCTGATATCGACAGAGGTGTGCTGGAAGCAAACCCGTTCTCGGTCAAGGTCGAAGTGTGGAGCTGGGAGCCTATCGGCCAGACGCAGTTCTGCAACATAGCCATTTCAAGGGTGTGTACATTGGCCGTCGCGGAACTCGCAGTTCTCTGGGGGTGGGCCAAACGGGCCGTTGCCATCAGGAGGCCCACTGTCGGAGAAGTCCGAGGATCCCGGAAGGTTGTCCTCATCATCTTCCTCCTCTTCATTGTCCGTCCCTGTAGAAGAGGACGCTGGGGACGATGTGCTAAGCTCTTCCGATCTGCGCAAGGAGACTTCTAGTAGGTCACCGTCTACAATACGCACCCAACCGTCAGTCCCCTCTCGCCGTGCACCAGTGACAATCAGCGTGTAGCCAGGGACCATCGTGATGGCGAGGTCCTCAAGGAAGACCCCAGGGTGAAAGCGACTTCCTCGAACAATGGCCCAGGCTGGCCATAGTCCAACCCCTCGAAGGTCGAGATGGACGACGCTGAGGCAGCCGCGATAAGGCTATGAACCCTGTGCCCTTGCCAGTACAGCCCTTCCGGGCGTTGAGTGGGCGCCCTCAGACAAAGGGCTGCTTGAAGAAGGCCAAGCACGCAACCTGCTCGGGCGTGGCATGATCAGGCCCTCGTACTCGGTGCAGGTGATAGGTGTCCTCAAAGCCGAAGTAGATGTGTTGTCCCGCGAGGTGCTGGCAGTGGTCCGTCTGGGGATCCGACTTGGTCGGGTCGGCCAACCTGGTCTCGATCTGTGTTGGCCAGGTCACGTCCTGGCCTTGCCACTGTACTTTCGCTCATTGGAGCTGTCGCACCGAAAGCGTAGACGTCAAACTCGTTCTCCTCCCCCGTGTCGTCCTCCGGCTGTTGGATCAAGCTGAGGATCTGCGTCTGAGTGATGGGGCCGCTGTGGTAAACGGCGAAGATCCCGAGGTCCACACCAGAGGCATCGAGGAGGAGCGGGACAAGGGTCGAGGCCGGGAGCCCCTCCGGAATGACAATAATACTGCCATAGTCCTCATGGATTTGTGGCCTCGTGAAGACCGCCCGCGCCAACCACTCCTGGGTCATAAATCTGGTAGACTCCCGCACGAACTCCAGGACTCGGTCCTCGTCAAGGGGGAACATCAGGGCAATACTCCGTCTCGTAGTACGGGGAGAAAACCCTGAAAGAGATATGTGTATAGTGGCCTCCTCGTCTCTGTAGCGGCGAGGCGTCGGCTGGAACCCGAGGTCGCCTTTGCGGAGGCATCCCACGAGCTTCTCTGCGCTGAGCCAAGATGTCCAAGAGCCGCTGCCGGGCATCTCCCCCTTTGCCAGGCCTGCCCAGCAAGGCATTGTTCAGGAGGGTGGAGACGTCTTCGTCGCGGTCCGCCTCCTCCATGAAGTCTTCCCATGCTCGCTCGCCTTCGGCCCCTCGGCCATCCACGGCTGGCATTTCCTCGTCGCCGTTGCCCGCCAGGGTGGCGTGGAGCTGGCTCATCGCCTCTTCTTGAAGAGCGGCGCGCTCACCGCCTCGGGCTCCTCGTCGATCTTCCTCAAGCTTCCTCAAGCGGTTCTCGCAGTTGCGGATGCTGTTCACCACTCGCTGCACTGATTTGGGAAAGCTTCCCGGCGCAAGGGGCGGCACCTGTGGCTTCTTTCCACTGTCTTTGCCCTTGCCCTTGCGGTGGGTACGGTCTGTCTCCTCCCAGCCGTAGTAGGGCCAATGCTGCCCATATCCATAGTCCTGTCGCTCCGACTCTGCCCATGTCGGGTTGCGCCTTCCCATTAAGGCTTGAGTCTCCCTGAAGCGAGGGCCGGAGTGGTGCCGCTCAAGGCGCAGCAAGTCACGGAGTGACGGGTTGAGGCCACAAAGGCGAGCACGGTGGACCCTGGCTCTTGCCTTGGATCTGGTCGCCCGCTGATGTCTATGCCAGCAAGGCGAGCGCGGCGCCGGGCGAGGAATGGCTCTCTCGACGGCGGATGCGTGCACGGAATGCACTGGGGCCACAGGCTATACCACCCTCTGACGGGCAGCTCGATCCCAGAACCCACATATATATATATATATTACAGTACAGTATAGTATGCGATAGTATATTACAGTATACTATGGCATAGTGTAGTATATATAGCATACTATAATACTATAGTATACTAGTATACCATACTATACATCAAAGCATTTAATGTAAACGTAAACCCTCCAAGAACCCGGCTGCACCCCCGCGGCCCTCGCGGCAGGGGCCTCGTGGTCGTCCTGGGAAGCAGTTAAGGATGCTTTTTTGAGTTAGGGTTTAGGCTTTAGGGTTTCAGCACTCACACTAGACAAGCAGGCGAGGATTCGAGTACGACGGCAAGGGTTTAGGGTTTAGGGGGGCCGAACTCACGAAAATTGCCCCAACCCGACCATCCTCCATGAGGAGGTAGGCCAGCGAGCTCGTAGCAAGTTGCCTTCAATTGCCGAACCACAGAATCATTCCGCACGTGCGGCAGCTGAAAACGCAGCCCAAGAGCTTTGCATATAAACTCAGGACGACAAAGGAACCAAGTCTACTATGGTACATTATGGTACACTGTAGTATACTGATAGTGTTTTAGGAACATATTTACAATGGAAAACAATCAGTCTGGTCTGGCATCCATGCTGAATCTACCACATCCTAAACGGAAACCCGAAACCCTAAACCCCGAACCCTATAAACCCTAAACCCTGAACCTACCAGAATCTACCAGGTACCACATCCGAGCCGGTGGTGCGCCTTACAGCTGCATTTTCGTCATCGACTCCTGGGGGCGCGCGAGGATGGGCAGAGCATGTCGGACCCCGCCAGAGCAAGAAGACCCAAGTCACGGTTGATGATTAGAATAGGGTTCCTTTAAAGGGGACTATAAGGGGTTACTATAAGGGATCTTTGAGGGTACTATGTATAATGTTGACATAAGAAAGATAGCAGTCGGAGTGGTGGCGTGTTCTGTTTCATACGGTATGTTTCCCCGGCTAGAGATGACTTGCCGCAAAGCTGCGGCCCAACACACCGCAGATCCTCGGATCGGGACCACACGCGTGGGTACATCACGACATCACCGGCGCAACGAGTCGAACCCGAGCACTGCTGGCTTGATATCTCAGCCAAACCACTTTCCCAAGTTTCCGTTCTCAGCCGCATGAATGGCAGCTTTTAAAGCTTCCATGCGCACTGTCGGATCCACGTCGTGCAGGTGGCACCTGAGCAGCAAGGGCTTCCTTTATCTTCCAACAAGGGCGTGAAACTCACCAAAGCTCATCAACGAGGCAAATGCCTCTCATATGCATGAAAGGGAGTGTATGTAGTCTCTGACTCTATAGCAACTGAGCCCTCCCATGGCCCGCGCCAGTTGAAACAAGGTGCCCCGCGGCGTGCTCCGCGAGCCCTTGAAAGCGGCGGCTGACCTGACCAATATTTTCAGGAAAAGGGTTTGGCTGTGCTGTTACATGTCACCAGAAATCTCTTTGTCTCGGGTTGCAAGACCACCACATGCTTGAGCCTCCGCCGCCCCAGGACTCCCAAGCTAAGAGCGCCTGGCGCAACCGCATCGTGTCATCCAAGCCATCGTTGCCTCCAACCAACAGCCTTGGGAGGGATGCCCGCGTGCGGCGACAGGCCCAAACTTGCGCTTCTTCAATCCAACTTGGAACGAAATCCTAAGCCGAGACCTACCCGCCCGGACGATCCTGACGTTTACAATGCATTTCGACGTCGAAACCACCAGCAAAGCCGCAGTATGAAGATCTGAGAAAAAACCGGAATGAAACAGCCCAAAGGACTAAGCAGGAGACATGAACTAAGCGTAGTCAAAGTTCAAATGGCCATCGGTTTCAAAGCACAAGGCTAAGGGGCGACTCCCGCAGGAGAAGCTGTGTAAACCGCATGACGCCCTTTCGACACCCTGACGCCCTGCCCCAGAAAACCCACTTAAAAAAGAGCTCTTTTTCAGCGCCTCTCATAGAACCCTAGCAGGCCCCTCTTTTGCCAATTATAAAACCCGAGAATGCCCAGGAAAGCCCAGGCTCAGCGCTGCCAGGTCGGTACCCTCTGGAAGCTTCCTGAGGACTTTGGATGACTTTGGCGCTTTGGGGCCTAGAAATTCCAAAGCTATTTGGGGAGGGGCTTTAAGGGTGAGGTGGTTCTGGTTGCCCTTGTTGCTCCTTCTTGGACAGAACAGGTTTGCAGCTCTTGACTGCATCCTGCCGACCGGCTCTGTCAGAGGGCCCATGGTCGGCGGCAGCTGGTCCAACATGTCGATACCGTCTGGTGCGCTACACGCGTCCACATACTTTATCACTTTGCCGTTCTAGTTCTTCTGATCTGTGGTGCATGAACAACATTCCCATCCAACAAAGATCTTGCATGCCGTCTGTATGAGAAATAAAACCAACCACCAACGCCCGAAGACTCAGTACTTGCTGTCGGCCATTGGCAGTGCAACCGCGCCACGACCACATTCCGACCTCCGACAGGTCGTTGCTCAATGAGTCGGAATCGGTTCAAAAGCTGGGGGCCTAGGGCGCTAGCACCTGGCCTGCCGCGCACGGCACAGCGTGCGATGGCACGAAGTGTACAAAAGAGCTGACTTGCTGTATGGAATTCTCTGGACCTATTTCATGCATGTACTTCTGGGACCTCAGCAGAAAGGAGAAACCCAAGAATCGACGTGGGAAGCCTCAGGCTGTACTGGGCCTTCTTGTCCGTAACTCAACAAGCTTGGTAGAGGACTGTGGTCTGGGGCCAGGGCTGCGGCGCAGTGAGCGACATGCGTACTTAGGGGCTTGTTTCGACTCTCACACTCGCAAGCAGGCAAGGCGCCACACAATCGGAGTATTTCTCCCCCTCTCGCATTCAGAAGGCTCTCGCTTTACATGCTGTTTAGCATGGGGGAAGTGTGGTGGCCCTTGATTCCTGCCCGGCAGGATGCGCAAAGTGCATGGATGCGTGTTCACGCGACTCAATGCGTTTGCGCACGTGCTTTGCGGCACAAGGTTTGCAGTACTGGACATGCCCACATGGTGCTGGAAGTTCGCAGCATGTGATGCACTTGTATATGACCAGCTCGCGAGACAATCTCTCTGTTGTGGCTTGAAGCAAGTCTAACTCGCTCTCCATATGGTTCAGCTCCCTTTGCAACTTCGACGCAACCTGTTCTCGCCGCCATGCTCGTTCTCGAAACGGCACTGCGTTCGTCTGGCCTTGGACTCAGCTGCGTGCGTCTTTTCGAGTTGACGCTTCAACCGCTCCTGTTGCCGTTCGTCTTTGACGGCCTTGTGGACCTCTGCTGAGTTCTTGAATGACTGCGATTTCTTCCACCTGGCGCCTGGCGCCGTCAAGCTGGGGGCCCAGTGGTGCCTCTGCGATCTGGCCGCACCACCTCTCTGTGCTTTCCCCCGAAGCCACAGCCCCCAGCCGTCCCAGCCTTGCCTCCAGGACCCAGAGTCATACCAGCCCTGGCTTCGGCAAGAGGAGGACTCCTAGCCTCGGGTGAAGGGTTGAGCTTTGCCTCCAGGTCAATGCTCACACGATGAAAAACTTAGGTTCCGGACGAGGAAAATGGCCTCGACTACTAGTCGAGGCCATTTTCCTCGTCCAGAACAACTAAGTGAGCAACTTTGCACACAGCCTCAGGTGTGAACTCCTGCATAGCACTTTGGAGACAAGCCCTCTGCTCGGATTGCTTGAGGCCTGAATCTGACAGACCCCATCGAATACTGCCTTCGGACATGACTCCTTCTTTCTCCTCTCCGATGCATGCAGTGCGAGAAGTAGTGACTGGAAGTTATCTCTCACTTTGATCAGGAAGCCATGAGCCTCGGGTGCCTCCAAGACTCTGTCTGTGAGATTCACCTGCCCGGAGTCCACTGCCAGTGCCTTCCCTCACCTGGAGCTGCGAGCTTGGCCAGAGCTGCTTCAGGTTGTGTGCTCCATGCCTTGGCCTTGAGCCGCAACTGCTGTAGTCGCCTCGCGCTGAGATGCAGAGGTGCGCAACTTTTCTTTGCTCCGCGCGCTACGTCGCTTTCGCCTTGGCATCCTCGGAAGACCGGGGAGCTGCGGTTTGTTTTAAGGATGCACATATACGGTCCTTCTCCAAAAGCAACAGGACTAACTGCAAGGAGCAAGTCGTCTCCAACAGGGAAGTCTGCTTTCGGCTCGCAAGCCCGAAACCACCCGAAACCTTTGATTCTTAGGTTTGGGGTCTAGGGTTTGGGGTTTATTCCACGGATCCAACACTGTGCTTCGTAAGTCATCGTGGCCCAGTCCTTGGCGCTCTGCCGCGCTCGTCGCTGCTCCGCCTTTCTGGCCTTCCGCACTCAGGGGACTTAGTAAGTATGGTTATAAGTACCTTAAGTGGGGCTATAAGTAACTATAAGTGTAGTTACCTTATGTATAACCTTACTTGCTAAGTCGCATGATCCTCCAAGCAGCGTCCTTTAAAACGATTTGGCGTTCAGCGCCTAGGGCGGCTTAGGGCGGCTCGAACGAGACCACAAACATGCGACTGTCACTACTCTTCTGCTTAGGCTCGGTGATGGTCATGACGGTGGAAGGATGCTGGTGATCATAATAGTTGCGAGGCCTACACGGAACTCCAGGCCTAGCCATACTGCCCCCCGAATTGACGGGAGCCTGCTTGCGCAGGTCGCTGATGCGCTCCACCATCAACTGCGCTTCAGCAGGGAAGCCCGCAACGCAGGCTTGTCGGGCCTGCTTGGCTGCCTGTCACCCGCTGACAGACTTTTGGCGGCTTCGTGCAACCAGTGGTTTGCGGCGTGATGAAGCACAGAGAATGCAGGAGTCATGCAAGAGTCGAGCCCGTCCCGGTCCCGCCAGTTTATCGAAGGATTTATTCCGGATGGTTTGCGGCTCCCCACCTTTATTGCCCATTTAGGGACCGGGATAGCCATCCTTCGTGCGATACCGCACCACTGCAAGGTCGGAGACTTTGATTGCTTCATGTACATTCCCCATGCATTCAGGTTCTGCGTTGTGGCAGTGCCACTGCTGTGATCAGGTCCTGACGAAATTTCAACACAAAAAACATCTGCACACCAGATGCTGGATGGTAGGGAGGAGCAAACAAAGGCTTTGTCTCTTGGGGCTGCCACATGCCACAGCGAAAGTCTCTGCCTCTTCGCACATGCATCTCATGATGAACAGTACAAAGATGTGCAAATCCATGTTTTGTCTTTCCTGCATCTTGATATATGATATTCTGCGACACGTCATCCAAGTATTGATTTTAAGTAATCCTCGCTCCTGCATGCCTTCCATTTCCACTTTTGCTGACATTTATCGATGTGTCTCGGCCTCCAATGCCGCAAGCTCTTCCGCGGTGGGCCGTCCTGCTGGGAGCGCAGACGAGAGCGCCTTCCATGTTCCCGCAACATCCGACGAATCAGGGGTCACTTGATTAGGGGACGGTTCCTACTATTGAGACTTTGGAAAAAATCGGATCTCTCTCACGCCCTCTCTTCTTCTCCGCTCTCTCTCTCTCTCTCTGTCTTGCTTGCTTGCTCGAGATCTAAGGCAGAGCAGGCGCGCCCCCACCTCCCCCCGTAGGGGATCTCGTCCGCCCGGCGTCCAGCGCCACTCGGTGTGAAACGTAAGCTGCAGCAAAAAGCCTCGCCTCACTCCCTCACCAAACACGCCGAACCTAGCAAACCAAGCCTCGCCTCATGCCCACACCAAAAACACCGAACACACCGAACCGGGAAGACCTAGCACACCTGCCTCCCCCGTCCTATGCCCTGGGGCCCTCAAGGAACAAGGAACGGAGATTAAGCCTTAACAGATTCTTCAGAGCTGCGGGCCCCCGAGCAGTGGGGTCCCCGGGCTTCCGGGTTACAAGTCTAGGCCAGCTCCGTGACAGCGCCTCCTACGGTGACTGTTACTTTCAACAGTCTCAGAGTCCCTCCCCCTCAGTTCCGGCTGGTGTCCACGGCATCGTCGCCATATCCCGGTTTCTTGTCCATCTTGCCCTTCGCGGTGGCACCAGGGATCCGCGGCCTCCGGGGCTTCGGCACTGGAGGTCTCTCCATGCTCCGGCTGTGTGGCAGGCTTGGTGTCTACTTCCTGCAAACACAGGATTTGTAGGTTTTCGAATTCTGTTCGTCCCCGAATGTTGGCCAGGAGGTCAAGGCCCATCTGCTCGGAACCCCCGCCAATGTTCCAGGACGCAAGGCAAAATTGTTGAGGTTGCATCCCCGCATTCGCGGGGGAAACTTCGTGAAACACGTCTAGCTCTTCCTGCAAATCGCCTCAGTTGATCCCCTCCACGAGAGACTGCCACGCCATGGTCAGGTTGTCCGGGTTCCGGCCAAGGGCGCTGCTGATTCCCGCCAGGTCGATCCATCCTGTGAGGGGCTGGGTGGTGTCCCCCGCCGCTCGGGCCGTGGTGGCCGAGCAGACTTTATGTCCCCTGTGCCACACCGTTCCCGTACCAAACTCGGTCTCGACCTCGCTGCGTTCCGCGCCCTGTTCCAGGAGCAGGCGCTTGCACTTCCCCGCCAGCATCGCGCGTTTGCGCTTAGCGGGGGGCTGCGACAATCTCATCCACAGGCGGGCGATACCTCCATCCGGGCGGCGTCCCACCCTATTTCGTCCTCGCCCCCCCGTTTTGCCACTGGTACGATCACGAAGCCCCGACGCAAGCCGGGGGCAAAGGCTGGGGCCATGTCCACGTCCAGCTTGAGGGTGTTGGCCATTTGCTGGGCCAGTTCCTTGACTTGGGCCGCCGGCGTGTCGGGCGCCCAACCCCCCAGGAGCACCGCCGTCCGCTTGTCTTCTTCTGGTCCACGGTGTTCCTGGTCTCGCAACTTGTTCTCGAGCATGTTCATGCGTGTCTCAAGGCGGGCGTTCTGCTGGGTCATCGTCTGGATTTGGTCCCCCGCGTTGTTCTGTTCGGCTTTGATCTCGGCGATCGCCTCCCGCACCTCGCGGTGGCGGTCTTCCATCCCCTGTTCCAGGGAAGTCACGCGGGCAGAAATTGAGGTGAGCTTGGAGCTCTGCCTTCAAGTTGTGTCGTTCCTGCTGCAGCTCCCCCCGGAGCACTTCGCGGATGGTCTCGAGGAGGGTCTCGAGGGTGATGGGCAGGGCTTGCCTGGAACGTTTTGTCGGGCTCCCCATCTGCCCCCGGCGACGAGTCACTGGGGTAGGAGGACACTGCAAGGGTAGGGCTGCGGTGCTCCGTCTCGCTCGCCCCTGTGTCCATTGTCTCTGAAGGCGATGTCATAGCCGAGGCTCCGGACGCCGATGTTCGTCAGGCAGTTGGCGCAAACGTCCCCCACACGCCTCGGAGTGGGATCCCGTACTGGACCGATCTTTCCGATCTCACCGTCCCGGACCCGCTCGGTGAACAGCGCACAGGTCACGATGAGGTAGTACAGCAATCGCTCGGGAGAAGCGGGCAGGAAAAGGAGAGACGGAGAAAGGGGGGGGGGGGCAGGCTCGGCCTCCCGACTCCTTGAACCACTCGCGGCTTGAGCCAAAATGGCTACTCTCTCTCTGTCTCTCTCTCTCGCTCTCTCTCTCTCTCTCTCTCTCTCTCATAATTTGCATTTGAACCGGCTGAACTTCACGAGTTGAACAGATTCTCTTGAGCAGCGACTTTTGCAACACATGAATTCCACTGCTAAAGCGAGGTGGGGTCAAAGGCTGAGATGGAGCAAACCATAGCAAACCTGAGGTAGATGAAGTAATTAGACAGGTGTGGATTTGGAAGTTTCGTGCTTTCCCAAACCACCATCAGTTCGCGAATATCTCAATCTTCTCTGCTGCTTCCACTGCTGCACAGCTGCTGCAGCCGACACCCACGACGCCGACGCCGAAAACTTAGTACTTAGTGCCTACTTTTACTTGCTAATCTTACTGCTGAAAAAGCTGTTACTACTGCCGTTGACAAATGCTGCTGTTGATGTGACATGGCACGAACTGCATGTTTGAAGCCCTCTTGTACATTCAGACATGTCTCAGCCCCTGCGCAAGGGTGACATGCACTGCGATGACGGGGCGGTGTGTTAACCATAAACTATGCCACAACTGTGGCTCAAGGTCTCTGGAAAGCACCGAGTGCTTGATGGGGATTGGTGGTGTTTGTGATTTGGGGCTGGTGGTTTTTTCCCTCTCGCATTGCTGGTGGTTGACGTTGGAGGTGCGACGTCGGACTGATGGCTGGGGATTTGAGTAAAGTTCCAATTCTACATAATGACATTCCGTTACAGACGAATCCAGCCCTAACTAAAAAAACAGCTGCTGCTCTTGGCGCCTCCTCACAGACCAGAAATCTGTCGCGCTGCTCTTGCGAGAGCGGACACGCCTGTGCGAGCTCGCGGGGCGGCGTTGCAGGCAGCTAGACGCTGGACTATCTCAATATAAGGACAGCAGCCCGTGGCCCGTGCCTCCCAGAGTTCCTCCGCTGCTTGAAGCAACTCGTCGGGGCCGGGATCCCCCTTGGCAACGGCAGGCGGCTGGCTACCGCAGCACAGGCTGAAGCTGCAAGTAGCACCACAGGTTTCCGCAAAATCCTGCCTGTGGCTCCTTCACCGCTGCGGGGAGCAAGCGCAGCACCGCCCCCACCGGCAGGTGGTCCTGGGCTGAGGGAAAGCAGGAAAAGGTCGAGCTACACCAAGGTGCCATTTGGAGCAGAAGTCGTCATGATGTCGCCCTGGCCTCAACGCGGCTTCAACGGCTATGTCACTATGTCTGCTTAGCCAGCGGCGGCCGATTCTCAACTGAATTCAGACTCCTCCCCGTCATATAGCGGGGAGGGCAAACCCAGCATCACACGTTCGCCCCAGAGACCTCGAGCATGCACCACACAAATGAAAGAAGGCAGAGCTCCGATGGATCTGCTTCGTTCGGGAGGCCACGGGCAAGCACCGCCTGGCCAGGCAAAGCAGTTCTCAAAGCCCCTCTTTCTGTGGGATACTGATACCGGCTGCGGTGCTGCGTTACACGCCTCGCGGTGCGCCGCTGAGCGGAAGACTTCCCGCACCGCCTGGTCAAGGCACGACTCCTAACCACACCAACAATCATCTGACTGCACACACACCGACAGCTCACATCCAGCAGCCGGTCTCTGTTTTGCAAGCCGTGTTCGCATTGTTCGCCCAGCCATACGTACATCCGTAAATCAACCAAAGCATGTGCAAGTGAGGCTTTGGGAAACCCGAAGCATCCCGTGCCTGGCATTGGACGCGCGCTGCATCGTACCAGACGTGGTCCAGCATGTGGCAAGGGCCGGCGGCACCACGCAGTGCGAAGCTGAACCTAGCGTTCTAAGAGGCATCCACATTCATTGCCAGGCACGAGAATACAACAAGTTCCAATGCGAAACATGTCCTCATGTAAGCGTGCATACATGCCCATCCATCCATCCATCCATCCATCCATGCATGCATGCGAACACAGATGCATGCATACACACGCACAGGCATCGGACGAAGAGAGACTGAAGAGAGATAATACACATGCAAAATCATGCATACATACAGGTAGATCTACACGCACATACTAACCACGTGCAAGAAAAAACACAAGCTGAAACGGATGCGTGTGACGGGTAGGGATTACCAACACAAGCAACCACAGGCACACCTGCATACTGCATGCATGCATGCATGCATGCATGCATACATACATATGTGCATGCATACACCCATATATTACACATGCACTACACTACACCAAATTATTTACCAAATTACAATGATCACGTGCATGAACACATGCATGCATGGCTGCCAGCATGCATCATGCTGCATACACATACTTATAGATCTTATAGGTCCATGCCTACATACATGCGTACGTACAGACATCGATGCACAAATGCTCACACCAAACCCGACTCCGGCCAGGCTGCCAGGCAACTCGCCAGGATCTGGCGTATAAGCAGACTGCATGGCATAAGGGTGGCCAGTCTCTGGGACCTTGCTGGGCACGTCCACCACATACCCAAACCTGACGAGACTTGGATTGGGACCCCGAGCTCAAAAACTCCCAGCCAGTGTCCTGCGTGTGGACATCGGACGCTTCGAAAAGCTACTGTAGTGGCTGCTAGCCACAAGTTTCTTACCTCATTCGAGAGGCATCACCGCGGCAGTGCTTCCAAGTTCACAAAAACTTTCAATCAAACTCGACAGCAGCGACTTTTACTGTGAGCAATCTTCCTTTTACCCTAGTCTACACCCGGGTAACAACCTCGTGCGCAAATCCTGTCGAGACACTGACCGCACTAGGCCGTTAGCCTATAGCCTTGGAGACTGCTTTGCCGCCGAAGGCACTCCTGAACTCCAGGTAGGACCTGGCCGAAGCAGAGAAAGGAGGCCACGGCTGAGGATATCAACGGCCTGGCCAGCGAAAGACGAGCGTTTCATGAGGTTTCCGGTGTTTTTTTGCGGTCGGTTCTTCCCTTATGCCAAGTTATTCGCTCAGTTGGCTTTCAAGCTACTGCTCCAAACATCATGCATGCGATTCGCTGCATCTAACTGGACGCTACAAAACGACATTGAACTTGCATATTGCTCTCCGGTCACATTGCATATTTAACTTTATTTTTTTCACGGACCTTTTTCCTTGGCAAGTGTCTTAGGTGCCTGTTGCACGCTTCGGCGCAGCCTCCTACCCCACCAGATCCCTACGGGCCGCGTAGCGGCAGACGGCTCGGCCCTGCTGCGTCAGCAAGG